>BQNB010021654.1:6239-62229 GCA_026074375.1 Tanacetum coccineum | reverse complement strand
CACAAGATATGAGAACGACCGTTATAAGGGTCGTTTAAAAACTGATACATTGGATTTAACAAATGGTTCGTTACAAATGCCCATAGGCTTAACTTGTTTAACTAGGATAAGTAAAGATTTCACAACATAACAATATCCCAAAATGTAATGCATGTAAATCTTTATGATAATATGACTTCAAAAGACGACCATCCAATGTATCCATGACTTGCACCTTATTGACCTGAGAAAACATGTTTAAACTGTCAACAATAATGTTGGTAGATTTATAGGTTTATAAATTAAATGAAGCGGATAGCAAGATTTCCCTGTAATAAAGTAACAAATACAATATCACAAAAATGTATTACGAAATGCGCTAAGCTAAACAATGTATGTATATCAAATACATATGAATGATGGTGCCCAATGTAGATGTTCAACCCGTAACATCTATGATTCCAAATGGTATACATTCGTCGTTTCCGGCCAACCAGCAAACTAGCAAGTGCTACTTGCCCGAACGGGGAGGTTAATCCCAAATAGATCTATTCATAACATTCACGCTCATATAATGCAATTAACAATTACATCTATGCAATTGACAGTTCATGATGATAGGCATAGTGGGTTATAGCTACTTAGGCAAACTCGTAATATTTGAATTTAAAATGTACTTGCATCCATTTTTTGTAAACCAAACATGATCTCATCCTCGAGATTTGATAAATGATTGAAAAAAATATAAAAGTGTGGATTATAAACTCACATCAAGTAATGATAACGGAATAGCAAGGTAGTGGCACGAAGAACGATGCAAAAGACGTTATCCGCAACCTATGAATAAATAATACATATTTACTAAACGGAAAAATAATAATCTAAACACTTGTAATCTCGTTCCTAGTGTGTGCTTGAACTTTATTTAAAATAATGACGTTTGAAAACAATTTCCTGTTTTAAAATGGTCAACTTTATTGGGTCAACACGGTCAAAATATAAGTACATGTTTTACGACTTTGGAGTTTATTTAAAATAATGACGTTTGAAAACAATTTCCTTATAACTTACTATTTACTTGACGAAAATGAGTGATTCCAGGGGCAAGGTACTTGCTACAAGTCTTATTTTTAAAATGAACAAAATTTATTTTATATGCTCCATGTCTAGAGGTCGAATGATGCATTTAAAGTAACATGGTGGGCTGCGTTTTAAACTATCAATACACATACGTTTTTGTTTCTAACCATTTAGTGAGCTTAAGCTACAATTGGCCGAGTATTCTGAACCTATAATCCTAATTTAATCATGGTCCATATCCCCTTTTAGTCACTTGCCCAATTTTATAAAGGTTTTAAGGTTATTCGATTTATATAAGAAAGTATACAAAAGAAGTGGTTTTCTTTCTTTATAGGTTTTATGCACACACACTATGGAAGAAAAGATAGCATGATATAAAGAAGTAAAATAGAAGTAATGGCTCACAGCAAAATGCGAGGTTGTGTGTGTGAAGGACTTGACCCAACGAGAAAACCCTAATCTGCTTGAAAACCCTACGTGACTCCAAACCAACGAATTTTCACCACCGTTTGCACTCCTTATGAACTAACACCACCTCTATTTGTTGAATTAATGCTCGAACAACAGGAAGTGGAACACCCAAGAACCTTTTTAGGGTTAGGGTTTTGCGTATGAAGAAGGTATAAAGGGCGTGAGTTTACTTGTGTGTTGTGTATGGGTCAAAACCAGGAAATCAAGAAACCAAAGTGAGGTAATGAAGTGTAATGGTAAATGAGTTGTGTTGTTTCTGTGATTTTCAAAGAGTATACATGCCTTCATATATACGCATACATTGGTATGTATAGTATACCCTTCTTGGATCACATTCTTGTGTAATCACTTATATGGTAAGGGATATTTGGGACTAGCAAATGGTCAAGGTACAGGAATGTAAAGGTGCTTACTGTGGATTTCGTAGGGCGCAAAAAGGGAGGGATAACAACTAGGTTATCACGAGTGTGTGTGGTTTTGTAAAAAGAGATTACGGGCTTTTATACATTGGGTAATAGATTTCTTTCACTAAGGTTTAGAAGTCACGGTTGCAAGGGATGGGGGATAAGGTTGCCACATTTTATTGTTACTAGTATTTAGGGATATCATATATTTAGGTAAAGATTTGAGACTCTTAATTTAGGTTTTTATTTTAAACCGATTCTTAGTATTTTTAGGCAAAGGTTTTACTTACTTAATCATATATGGGTCAAATTTGGGCTTAGGGAAATCACGGGTTGGGTTTAATTGGTTTGAAATGGTTTTGCATGGGCTTACCTTGGAAAATTTAAATAGACGCGAGCATGAAACTTTTCTTGTCGCGAAAATCAATTAAATAACGATTATGAAAGAATCGTGTAAAGTCTTAATGAGTTTAGGTTACAATTCTAGCTAAACGATGACTTTTTGTGCCTACACGATTTAACTAAAGCGGTTTAGATGTATAACTACGCGAAATAAGCCAAAATCTAAAACGAAATAGTTAAATAATGAAAGCTCGGAGTCGTAACATGACCTGAAATCACGGGGTGTTATAGTCTTCCCCCGTTAAATGAGCCTTGTCCTCAAGGCTTAAGACGCGGCACTTGACGGCGGTGCGGTCTTGGTGAAGAGATGTGGGTACTTCTGCTTGAATTGATCCTCACGTTCCCAGGTAAACTCAGGACCTCGTTTAGAGTTCCATCTAACCTTAATGATGGGAATGCGACTTCTCTTCAATTGTTTGATTTCACGATCCATAACTTCCACTGGCTCTTCCACAAAGTGGAGTTTGTCATCAACACGTAGTTCTTACAACGGAATCACAAGTGATTCATCGGACAGACACTTCTTCAGATTTGA
This sequence comes from Tanacetum coccineum, assembly GCA_026074375.1. NCBI lineage: Eukaryota > Viridiplantae > Streptophyta > Magnoliopsida > Asterales > Asteraceae > Tanacetum > Tanacetum coccineum. Next base: position 59,358 of record BQNB010021654.1, on the reverse strand, counting down.
CACGTGAAACGTGTTATGAACTCGGCTTAATTGTTGTGGTAGCTCAAGTTTATAGGCAACAGTTCCGACTCTCTCGATTACCTTGAAAGGACCAACATACCTAGGGTTTAACTTCCCCCGTTGTTCCGGGGGTATTACTTCATAGATCAATAGCACAAGATATTAGAACGACCGTTATAAGGGTCGTTTAAAAACTGATACATTGGATTTAACAAATGGTTCGTTACAAATGCCTATAGGCTTAACTTGTTTAACTAGGATAAGTAATGATTTCGCAACGTAACAATATCCAAAAATGTAATGCATGTAAATCTTTATGATGATATGACTTCAAAAGACGACCATCCAATGTATCCATGACTTGCACCTTATTGACCTGAGAAAACATGTTTAAACTGTCAACAATAATGTTGGTGAATTTATAGGTTTATAAATTAAATGAAGCGGATAGCAAGATTTTCCTGGAATAAAGTAACAAATACAATATCACAAAAATGTATTACGAAATGCGCTAAGCTCATGACACTGAAGCTAAACAATGTATGTATATCAAATACACATGAATGATGGTGCCCAATGTAGATGTTCAGCCCGTAACATCTATGATTCAAAATGGTATACATTCGTCGTTTCTGGCCAATCGGCAAACTAGCAAGTGCTACTTGCCTGAACGGGGAGGTTAATCCTAAATAGATCTATTCATAACATTCGCGCTCACATAATGCAATTAACAATTACATCTATGCAATTGACAGTTCATGATGATGGGCATAGTGGGTTATATTATAGCTACTTAGGCAAACTCGTAATATTTGAATTTAAAATGTACTTGCATCTATTTTGTAAACCAAACATGATCTCATCCCCGAGATTTGATAAATGATTGAAAAAGTATGTAAACTATGACCTACTAGCTATCATTCATATTTTATAACCTTTGTTTATCGGGGTCGTTAGCTAGGTCAAAAATGAGGCCAAAGGTTGGTGCACACGCATGCAGTCATGGCTGTATGCACACCAGGTGTTCGACAAATTGTCGACACCAGTGACGAGCATCCCTTTTTAAGTGCAAATCAAGGGTTGGTTATTAAATGACAAGGAATGGTTTTTGTTCCTAATAAAAGATGGCCCTTCAAGGTTCATGTAACATTACTTGGCTCGTTATTTAATTTGGTAAAAACATCACAATAATTCTAAGAAAAGTGTTCGCTGGATGTTTTACAAAAGGGGGCAAAATGGCAGTTTTGCACGTCTATCTTTGAGTCCTTATAACTTACTATTTACTTGACGAAAATGAGTGATTCCAGGGGTAAAGTACTTGCTACATGTCCTATTTTTGAAATGAACAAAATTTGTTTTATATGCTCCATGTCTAGAGGTCGAATGATGCACTTAAAGTAACATGGTGGGCTGCGTTTTAAACTATCAATACATATACGTTTTTGTTTCTAACCATTTAGTGAGCTTAAGCTACAATTGACCGAGTATTCTGAACCTATTATGAATGTTATTATTTTCCAACTGTACTACAAGTACCTTGCAGACTTTGGTCGCAGCTTGCGAACATGTCACTCAGTGCTAGGACAAGGTAAAAAAACATATTTGAAAGCTAGGCCAGGTCTACTACCATTTTCCCTTTATAAGTTTAAGTCTTGCTGTGGCTAAGTTAGTTAAAAACGAGGGCAAAGTAAGGGTACGCGACCCATTCTGCCAACAGTATTAACTAGGCAGAAACATGGCAGCAACACTAACTTAAGGTCACATTTGCGAGTTCATCACTCCATATTATGGCAAACTAAAAGTACATTCACAAACTAGGGTAGGTCTACTACAATTCACCTTTTATAAGTTTAGTGGCCGAGGTCGATATCGTGGTCAACAATGAGGCCAAAGTAAGGTGTTGTCGAACCTGTCGGTCAACAGTACTAACTTTGTCCACAGTACTGAAATATGGCCATGATTGCGATCTCCTTTCTTTAACCATTTTTGATGAATCGAATTTCTAAAATGAAGTCTCACTATGCTTACATAAAACGCCCTACTTCTTGCCCTTAATTCCAATTAAAATGGTCGAAAGCATGGAGCCAATTCGAACCCAACAGGCCATTTTTATATATACAAAAATAACGTATGTAGAAAATTTACTTTCCATTTTGTTACAAATGTTAGGTGGCTCAAACTGACGTAAACACTACTCCTACACTAATGAGAAACAATGATGAAACTAGTATTCCAATTGGGGCAAGTTTGTATACGGTTTATCTCAATGAACCCCGGCATACTCATTAAGATACAAGAAATAGGCGTTGCGAGTATTTTACACTGTACTGCCAAATTCCAAAACAATTGCACGTTTAGTGCTACAAAGGTCCTTAGCAATAAGATTCATAGGGAAACACATAACTAGGGATTTACCTAAATAATAAGTAACAACTTCTTTAAGTTCTTGTATCTGTACACATTAAGCACAAAAAGTGGGTTCTATGTATTACAACTGGTAAAATGCAAGAGGGGTCGTGTTCATATTAGTTTTAAAGAAGTTGAATTTTCTGAAGCACATATATCCTATGACGTATCGAAATAATATATGAGTGGCAAATATATGGTAGTGTAAGACTTTAACAATTACTTGCTGCTAAAGATTTCAAACCAACGAAACACCATAATAGTGCTATAATATCATATCGTTGACCGCCAAACTGTTAACTCAACGCCCCACAACGTTTCGTTCTCCACTTATATACTCTAGTAACAACCCGTTAGACTCACTTATTGCTGCTGAGGAACGTCGCCCAAAAAGAAACCCACAAGTGATGACATTCGAGTTTAGTGGTTTTGTTTAGAGTTTATTAGGGTTTTGAATATAATTCCAAAAAAAAGATAATCTATAAGGTTGGGTTTGTGATGCATTTTTTAGCTGGAAACAAAGGTGAGTGAAGATGGTTCTTTTGCAGATTTGATGTTGTATGTTATCTTGATGATAAACAAGGATGAGAGTGCCATCATTATCACACACAGATTATGGGTAGTTGTATTATTACTAATCAAAAGAGGCATCACATGCTTGGAGTAACTGGAATTTTGGTAAGCATCTGCCATATGAAAATAAAGTCACAATACTGTAAGGTTAATGAATTCAAGATTGTTTGGAAGTAAGATAACTAGAGAAAGAAAACAAATTTACATCACATGGTCTTGAGGGTTTACAAAGAAAAAGGGGTATGGGATTTAATCTGATGGGTTAGGGAGGGTAAAAAGGCATGATATCTTTGTGTATATTCTCCAACAGTAAAACATGTGTATAGAGAGGTTTATATGAAAAAGAAGTGGTCGAACATAAATGCTATTTAGTAGAGATAAGGAATTTAGAAAATATAGATCGTGTATCGTTTGTTCATTTTAATAGTTACTGATCATGTACTACGTGTACAAACGAGTTCATTAGCTATCTTTATTTCTTATCTCTCATATCTAATGGGTTATTAGTAGAGCTTTATTAATATTCCAATGATAGTTTTATTACTTCTCTATACATAGCAGTTTAAAATTTTGGGCTAAGGGATATCATAGGTTTGGGTTTAATTTGATTTTGAAAGAATTTGCATGGATTACCATTGACAAAAATTTATAGATAGACGTGACCACTGAAACCTTTCCCTTTCGGAGAAAATGAATTACATAACGAATATGAAGGGATCAAGTAAGGTCTTAATGAGTTTAGGTTACGATTCTAGCTAAACGATAACTTTTGATGCCTACACAATTTAACTGATGTGTTTTAAATGGAATTAAACACACAAACTCAATAAATAAAAAGGAAAAAGAAATAATTGGGATCACAATATGACCTGAAAACACGGGGTGTTATATTGACGAGTATTGAGAGTCTTAAGAACTATAGATTAGATCACCATCTAATTATCATAATCATCTCGTAAAATTGTTTATCACAATCTTGCAAATCGAATTTTCTAAAATAGTCCAATCTAGTGTAGTTTTAATCATTTAAATCTACATCATTATTGTCATTTGCTTGCTAGTTGGTTTATTGCTCATTATTTCCTTAAACATCATCAATTACGTAAAAATCCCCGTGAACGATCCCGTTTTACCATTCAAATCTCTTGCTAAATGGACGAGTACACTTGCTTGTGTGTGTCGCCAAAGAAACCGGTAACCGTGTTTATAAATTCTTTACAAACTTATGCACTATCGTGACAAATCAAGTTTATGGCGCTGCTTCTGGCCAGGGGTATTGCATGTTTTTACTTTAATGCTTAAGAACTGTTACCCTATCCTTTATTTTTGTTTTATAAAAAAAAAAAAGAAAAATTTCTGTAACATTTCATCCACAAAGCAAAACGGCCAGATGTAATGTAACCAATCAAGCTGCATCGAGACGTTCGACCCAAGACCGTACCGCCCGTCTCTTTCTCTAGGACCACACACAAAACTACATCGAGCCGTTCAGCTGAGGCCCGTAGCCGACCGAGCACGAATCCCTTTCACCCAAACCATCCAGACGAACGGTTGATCACTCAGCCTGCGCGACCTGGATCGTTTTAAGCATAAGTTTGTTTGTGAACCACCTTTTTTTTTTTCAATCTAAACCAACTTACTCGAACCCTTCTTAGTTGTTTTGTACACTTGTATGGAACACACGTTCATTCGGCAAAAACCAATTAGCCTCATTCAGGACCCAATCATATTTTATTCATCAAACCAAAAGAAAATCCAAAAAGAAAAACCACTTCATTCCTTTAGAAAACCGAACCCCAAGAACCAAATACCCACTTTTTGACAAAGCAGAATTCGTTTACAACCCATTTCTTAATCTACCATTTCCTATGGCCGACGATCAACCCATGTGAGGAAACAACCAAGCCGTAGCACCGACTCCCGCGTCCACTATTGTTCCGGTTGAACTTAGAGACAATTTCAACGAGAAAGGACATCACCTTTCAATGATCAAAGACCATCAATTCAATGGTCGCGCGCGGTCCAATCTGCAAAAGCACATCGCCAAATTTGTCAAGATTTGTGGTATGTTCTGATATGGCACCACCAACGTGGACTCCATCAAACTCAAACTTTTTCCATCATCTCTTTTTGGAGAAGCAAAAGTTTGGTACTACGAATTGAGTCCCGGTGTTATCACTACTTGGGAAGAGATGAGGCAAGCTTTTGTGAGCCGATTCTTTCCACCCGCAATTTTTGATCGACTCATGGGAGAAATTCGAGGTTGCACCCAAAATCCACACAAATCGCTCGTTAAAGCTTGGTTTTGCATAAAGGAATTACTTTGTAGTTGTCATGGGCATGGTTTAGGACGAGGAACCATCATCCAAATCTTCTACCATGGTCTTGACGATGCCACACAAGCCATACTTGATGCCGACAGAATATTTCTCTATAAGACTCCTAACTAGGCACATCAATTGCTCCAAGACCGAGAACTATTAAAACTCGATTGGTCCAAGGATATCAAAGCCAAACCACTAAGAAAAAACATTAACTTCGCGAAAGGTAGCGACAACTCTAAGCTCATGAAAAAGATGAAAGCATTGACAACCAAGATTGACTCGCAATTCAAAGACATCAAAGAAGAAATGAAGGAAATGCGAGACGGGTGAAAATTTTTTGGAGGACCTCATTCATCATCGGAGTGTGATGACAAACTGATAGGAGGAACCGAAGAAGAAGCTAACTATATCTACGAAGGATATCGAGTAGGCGGATATCAAGGAAACTACTACGAATGGAAATTCTCGAAATTGGCGGCGACCGATAACTAAAAGAAGACAATCGTCACCTCGCTAAACCTTGTGATGATGAACCATCTAACTCACCAACATCTAAAAAGAAACTATATGGAAACCGATGTTCAAAAAGCCACATGCGAGAGTTCATGGTTTGCTAAAAATCATCAAATGAGTCGTCAGAACCAATTCTTCAATCTCAAAACCAAAGTGGACCAAGGATAAAAGAATCACCAAGCTGCGATTTAAGACCTTGAAACCAAGTTTGGTTGACTCTTCGAACAACTTTCCACCAGACCAACGGGTTCACTTTCGAGCAACACCCAAACCAATCCGAAACCCTCTGGATCAAATGACCATCCTTACCGTCCACCACCTGCCCGAAATGAGCATGTAAATGATGTATTCATACGAAGTGGTAAAACCTATGATCTACGAGTAAACCTGAATAACAAACCCACTATCATCCACGATGATAGTGATGACAAGGCTGACGAAGCAAAAAAAAGAAGATCCGTCTTCTTTTAAGCCAAATAAATCCGATCAACCGCCGCTTAAGGCGTACAAACCAAAAATTCCATTCCCTCAATGCCTACATAAAGAAAAGATGCAAGAGCATTATGCCAAATTCATAGATATGATTAAAGAATTTAGGATCAACGTAACCCTTGTTGACGTCCTAGCTGGCATGCCCAATTATGGGAAGTTATTTAAAGATCTTGTGAGCAACAAAAATAAAATGGAGCAAATCTATAATGCCTTCTTAAACGAAGAGTGTTCTGCCCGCCATCATTTAAAATAAGTACGCTGCTCGCTAACACAACGCAGGGTGACCCTGAATCTTCTGATTCCATGTACCCTAGGCAAACTCGGGATGAATGTCTATCTTGTTGGCCGATTCTTCGGCACAACATCAACCTCATAGCATAATTCGTTAGATGCAACCACTCTTTGTGAATACCTTGAAACCTACGAAGATGAGTGTCTGCTTAGCCAATCATACTTACCAATACCCTATAGGAATTGTGGAGAATATGCTCGTCCAAGTTTGAAAATTCGTATTCTCGATAGATTTTGTGATCCTAATATGAGGTATGATAATAAAGAGGCCCATCCTTAATTTTTAAGAAGTCCTATGCTGCAACACTATTGAATTGTTATCATTCGTAGTTAAAAACAAATGACTCAACCTAGAATTGGAGATATAGAAAACACCTATCTAAGTCGACAAAGCTATACAACATTCCTATTTTAATGATGTCACGTGCTTTCGCATGGATGTTATTGATGAAGTAACATAAGAAAAATTAGATGCATTGCTAAATGATTCGGAACCATTCTCCCCTGAGTTACAATTAGGAAAAAAGATCAACGAAACATCTCTCGACAAGGAATTCAAATAATTCATGGCTGTCGATGCCGAAGAAATTCCTGAGCAAGACAAAGAAGTCAATGAAAATTTCAAGGAGTTGCCTCTTAATGATCAATTAAGAATAAAGACTTATATCTAAGATCCCCCAACCGATCTTGAGATGAAACCTCTGCCCAAACATCTCGAATATGATTTTTGGAAAAAGAGTCCTTCTTCTTATAAACATATTTGCTCTATTACGAAGCTGATTGAGAAGAAACTCGACTTGTTTCTTTTCTGTTATCTTATAAATCACAAAGATGTTGTTTGCTTAAAAACGTCCTGATATTACCGGGTATTAGAGCCCACTTTTTGCAATCACAAGATTAACTTTGTTGAGGACGACGCCAACCAGTCATACAAATACCAACAGATGCCTTAAACCCAAACATGATATGATAGTTGTAAAGAAAGAGATTATCAAACTTCTTGATGCCGGTATCATCTACCCCATCGAGGATAGTCCTTCAGGGTAAGACTTGAACACGAGTACCTAAGAAAGAAGGAATGACCGTTGTGACAAATGAAAAGAATGAACCCGTTACCATAAGAACTGTCACCCGTTGGCGAGTATGTATTAATTACGAAATAAACAAAGCCAAGCCCCCAAAGTGAATCATTTTCTCTACCCTACAAGGATCAAATTTGAAGACCTACCGGGGAACACATTCTTTTGTTTTCTTGACAAATTTCCAGATATTTTTAGATTTTAATTGAACCTTTCGGTCACGAAAAGACCACATTCACTTGTCCCTATGGAACCTATGGTTACAAGCGTATGCCTTTTGGTCTTTGCAGTGCACCAACAACCTTCCAAAGGTGCATGATTGCCATCTTTCAAGACATGCTTGAAACCTTCATTGAAGTATTCATGGATAACTTTCCAATATTTGGAAATTCATTCGATTCTTGTCTTACAAACCTTGAACAAATGCTCATCCGATGCAAACAAGCCAATCTTGTGCTTAATTGGGAGAAATGTCATTTCACGATGACAGAAGGAATTGTGCTTGGTCACAAAGTCTCCAGTGCAGGATTAGAAGTCGACAAGGAAAAAATCAAAGTAATAGCCAAACTACCATCACCTACTAACGTCAAAGCTGCTAGAAATTTTTTAGGACATGCGAGATTCTACCGCCGATTTATTAAAGATTTTTCCAAAATCTTCTGTCCGATGACAAAACTTCTTGAAAAAGACTCAGTCTTTGATATCAACGAAGAATGCATCAAGGCCTTCGAAACGCTTACAGAAAAGTTAATGAATGCACCGATTATGGTTTCACCTGATTGGTCGCAACCATTTGAACTTATGTGCGATGCAAGCGATTTTGCTATTGGAGCTGTGCTGGGGCAACGCGAAGGAAAGCAGTTCCATCCTATCTACTTCGCTATCAAAACTCTGAACAACGCATAACAAAATTATACGGTTCCTAAGAAAGAACTACTTGTCATAGTTTTCATTTGATTTCCGCGTTGGATATCTTATCCGTATACGTATAACATACTCGCAAAACCATTTTGTTCATAGATCACTCATCGTTGAAATATTTGTTCGCTAACCAAGATGCTAAACCACGTCTTATCAGATGGATTATACTACTCTAAGAATTTGACATAGAGATCAAAAACAAGAAAGGAGCAGAAAACGTCACGGCAGATCATTTATTGGGACTAGAAAATCCAAATCTGGAGGAATTAAGAGATAAAGACATCGATGATAACTTCCCTGATGAAACCCTTATGAATATCTCGACAAATAACAACGAAGAAATTTCATGGTTCACAAACTTAGCGATTTATCTCGTTAGAAGAATTCTCAGACAATGATTGACTTATTCCTAACGATGCAAATTATTCCCAAAACTCAAGCATTATTTCTAGGACGAACCATATCTCTTTAAGATGTGCCCAAATGAGATAATCAGGAGATGTGTCCATGGTTTTAAGACCCAAAAAATTCTTGATGAAGCCCTTATGGCCCAACTAGGGGACACTATGGTTCTTCCACCACAACCAAAATTGTTTTTGATGGTGGTTTCTATTGGCTGACAATTATTAAAGAAGCTCATACTCTCGTCTAAAACTGTGACACTTGTCAGCGCTCTGTTAGTCTTTCACGAAGAGATGAGATGCCTCTAAACAGCATCCAAGTCAGTAATATATGGGGAATTGATTTCATAGGACCTTTTCCTAAATCTCATAAGTCCGAATATATTCTCGTTGGTATTAATTACGTGTCTAAATGGGCGGAAGCTAAAACTCTACCCACAAATGACGCATGAGTTGTAATCAATTTTCTAAAAAAGTTTTTCTCCACCTCGCTCGGTTTTGACATATCGAAAGCTCAGTCAATGACAGAAGGACTTCACTTCTTAACAAACAAATGGAGAAAATCTTAAAGCGATATGGAGTTCATCATCGCTTCGCAACAGCCTATCATCTACAAACTAGTGGCCAAGTTGAAAACTCCAATAGAGCCTTAAAAAGAATATTCAAAAAATAGTTACGGACAATCTTTTCGTTTGGTCAAGGAAACATGATGACGCTCTGTGGCATTTTGTACGGCATACCAAACTCCAATTGGCAAAACACCATATCATTTCAATTGAACGTGTGCGTGTTTTGTATGGAAAAACATGTCACTTGTCGTATTCGCAATCTGAACATCCGCCCAACTGGGCCCTCAACAAGCTGTAATCCCATCTCCAAGTTGCTAGAGAAAGCCGATTCTTGCAATTGCATAAACTCGATAACTAAGACTCTATACTTATGAGAATTCCAAGATCTACAAAGCTCTAACCAAGGCTTATCATGATAAGAAGCTTAGAATCCGCAAAGAATTTAAAGCCGGAGACAAAGTGCTTTTATTAAATTCAAAGTATAAATTTAAAGCTCCTAAGCTCATATCCAAATGTAACGACCATTCGTGGTCAAACAGGTTTATCTATCTAATATGAGAAATTATACACACACTAAGGAGGAAGCTTCACATTGTCATGACAACCGAGTTAAACTCTACCACGACGAGGAGCAATTGAATGAGCTGTCGAGTAAGGAAATTCACTTCATGTGCGAAAAAGGAATAGTGAGAGGAAATATTCTTTATATCAAAGGATACTCGTGTGAGGAAGTTCCACTCAAAGAAAAGTAAAGAGGAGGAGTACGAGTCTGGCTGGTGACTCATTAATAAAATAAACGCTTCTCAGGAGGCAATTCATGTATTTTAGTATTTTATTCTCATTTTAAATTTGATGCTTAGACCCTGATTTTATCTAACCCATGTTCAATGGGCTAAGTTGAAGGTTGTACATTGCCTTCTTTAAAAATAATCTAAAAATATTGTGCATTTCGTATTTTGTTTGTATAAGATTACTACAGGTTATGATTATGAGATTCTAGAATCAAGAAATCGATTGTTCTCACAAAGCTTATGCTAACTTTCGCGTAATCATTATCAATGAAAGCTCAATTGCGATTTCCTCATGCCCGAAGTCGGCTTTTCTATTAAACTCTTAATTTCCCTAATTTTCATGGCTTTGCGAAAGTTTTGATTTTAATTTGCATTGGAGAGACAATGCTACACTTAAGTGATGGGGGAAGGGGGGGGGGGAGTGGATGGTGAGTAAATAGGAAAACAAGCACCGATTTTTTAAATTTTCATTAGGTTTTCGGGCGAATTTAAATTTTTTTGTTCACATTATGTTTTACCCTTTAATATACCATTGATTTTAACACGCTTCAGGATAATATATTAGAATAACTAGATTAAACCACTAGTAAAATTTGTAATTTTGGAAAAATTGAGATTTGTCCCGATTAATATTGCAGTCCATTTTGGGATCGATAACATTTACTAGCACATATTATAGCCCTTCCACTAAATTATGAGGATTTGAGCCTGTTTCGTATGTAGCATACATCCTTTAATGCTCGATCTTTTTGCTATGAGTTTGCTGGCGATTTTATTTGTTTTAGAACTTGTGTTTGTAAATCATTACAAATCCACAGTGAGATCACATTTGTGTGATAATAAGTGTATGCGCGTGATAAAGAAGGAAAATAAGAATAAACTAAATGCCCTTCCGTTTACATCTACATGCTATTATCTAGCCACCTCAGCTAGTTAAACACTTATATGGGCCTATTTGTTAGTGCTCATTTTTAGCACTAGATACCCCTAGAAATACATGCTAAGCCATCCCTTTCTTAATTGATAAATCCGCCAAAGAAAATGTACACCATTTAGCCTAGCCTTTCCCTAGTCAAAGTATATCGGTTGGTTGGTAGATACTTGGAATGATGGTTGTTATATGGGAAATCCTTATGAATTTTTAGAAAAGTCCTAACTCCATGTCTTATGACATATTTTTGCTACATGTATATTATGATCGTCGACATGAGGATTGGTCAAAATGAATAAAGCCATGTGAATATACATTATGCGACGAAGGAAGAAGAAGAAAATTTGGTGTATCGATAAGACCAATGTGCTAAGACGTGTATACGAGAAAAAAATAAAATGTCATTATAAAGTAAAAATTTATTTTTTCTCGTATCACGTCTTAGAACATTGGCTAAACATAAACCAAATTTACGTCTTCTTCCTCGCTTCATAATTAAATCCTATTGGCTTAATTCCTTTGACAAAGTCTCAGTCGACGATCATAATATACATGTAGCAAAAATATGTCATAAGACATGGAGTTAGGACCTTTCTCAAAATTCATAAGGATTTCCCATATAACAACCATCTATTCAGATCTAGCAACAACCCGATAGTAACATAGTTAGACAAGGGCAAGGCTAGATAAATCAGGTGTCCATATTTCTTGATGGATTTATCAATTAAGAAAGGGACGGCTTAGCATGTGTTTCTAGGGGTATCTAGTGCTAAAAATGAGCACTAACAAATAGGCCTATATGAGTGTTTAACTAACTGAGGTGGCTAGATAATAACATGTAGATGTAAACGGAAGGGCATTTAGTTTATTCTTATTTTCCTTCTTTATCACGCACATACACTTATTATCACACAAATGTGATCTCACTGCGGATTTGTAATGATTTACAAACACAAGTTCTAAAACAAATAAAATTGCCGGCAAACTCATAGCAAAAAGATCGAGCATAAAGGATGTATGCTACATACGAAACAGGCTCAAATCCTCATAATTTAGTGGAAGGGCTATAATATGTGCTAGTAAATGTTATCGATCCCAAATGGACAGTAAAAAAAAAAATATTAATCGGGACAAATCTCAATTTTTCCAAAATTACAAATTTTACTAGTGGTTTAATCTAGTTATTCTAATATATTATCCTGAAAGCGTGAAAACAAGTATATTAAAAGGGTAAACAAGTGAACAAAAAATTTAAAAATTAGCCCAAAAATATGAAAATTTAAAAATCGGTCTTGTTTTCCCTATTTACTCACCCTCTCCCCCCCCCCCTTCCCCCTCACTTAAGTGTAGCATTGTCTCCAATGCAATAAAACAAACTTCAAAGCATGAAAATAGGGAAATAAGAGTAAAAGAAAAGCCGACTTCCGGGCATGAGAAATCGCAATTGAGCTTCATATGATAATGCTACGCGAAAGTTAGCATAAGCTTTGTGAGAACAATCGATTTCTTGATTCTAGAATCTCATAATCCTCACATGTAGTAATCTTATACAAACAAAACAAAATACGAAATGCACAATATTTTTAGATTATTTTTAAAGAAAGGCAATGCTACACCACACACTTAAGCTTGAACATGGGTTAGATAAAATCAGGGTCTAAGCATCAAATTTAAAATGAGAATAAAATACTAAAATACATGAATTGCCTCCTGAGAAGCGTTTATTTTATTAATGAGTCACCACCATACCGTACTCCACCACTTATACTTTTCTTTGAGTGGAACTTCCTCACACGAGTATCCTTTGATATAAAGAATATTTCCTCTCACTATTCCTTTTTCGCACATGAAGTGAATTTCCTTACTCGACAGCTCATTCAATTGCTCCTCGTCGTGGTAGAGTTTAACACGGTGTCCATGGACAATGAAGCTTCCTCCATGTTTGTCTTATAATTTCACATATCTGGATGATAAACCATGTTTGACCACGAATGGTCTGTACCATTTGGATATGAGCTTAGGAGCTTTGAATTTATACTTTGAATTGAATAAGAGCACTTTGTCTCTGGCTTTAAATTCTTTGCGGATTCTAAGCTTCTTATCATGATAAGCCTTGGTTAAAGCTTTGTAGATCTTGGAATTCTCATAAGTATGGAGTCTTAGTTATCGAGTTTATGTGATTGCAAGAATCGTTTTTCTCCAGCGATTTGAAGGTCGGGATTACAGCTTCTTAGGGCCTAGTAGGGGCGATGTTCGATTTCGAACGGCAAGTGACATGTTTTTTCATACAACAACCTATACGGTGTCGTGCCAATTGGAGTTTGGTATGCCATACAAAATGCCACAGAGCGTCATCATGTTTCCTTGACCAAATGAAAGGATTGTCCGTAACTGTTTTTCGAATATTATTTTTAAGGCTCTATTGGAGTTTTTGACTTGGCCACTAGTTTGTAGATGATAGGCTGCTGCGAAGCGATGATGAACTCCATATCGCTTTAAGATTTTCTCCATTTGTTTGTTACAGAGGTGAGTACCTCTGTCACTGATTAGAGCTTTCAAAATTTTAAAACGAGAGAAAAACTTTTTTAGAAAATTGATTACAACTCATGCGTCATTTGTGGGTAGAGCTTTAACTTCCACCCATTAAGACACGTAATCAATACCAACGAGAATATATTCAGACTTATGAGATTTAGGAAAAGGTCCTATGAAATCAATTCCCTATATATCGAATATTTTACTGACTTGGATGTTGTTTAGAGGCAGCTCATCTCTTCGTGAAAGACTAACAGAGCGCTGACAAGTGTCACAGTTTTAGACGAGAGTATGAGCTTCTTTAATAATTGTCAGCCAATAGAAACCACCATCAAAAACAATTTTGGTTGTGGTGGAAGAACCATAGTGTCCCCCAGTTGGTCCATGATGGCTTCATCAAGAATTTTCAGGTCTTAAAATCGTGGACACATCTCCTGATAACCACTGGCACATCTTAAAGAGATTATGGTTTCGTAAGTAGAATAATGCTTAGAGTATTTAGGAATATTTACATCGATAGTAAAAGTCAATCCATTGTTTGGAAAAAATCTTCCAACAGATTAATCGCAATTTGTGAACCATGAAATTTCTTCGTTGTTATTTGTCGAGATATTCATAAGGGTTTCATCAAGGAAGTTATCATCAATGTCTTCATCTCTCAATTCCTCCAGATTTGAATTTTCTAGTCCCAATAAATGATCTGCCGCTACATTTTCTGCTCCTTTCTTATTTTTGATCTCAATATCAAATTCTTAAAGTAGTAAAATCCATCTGATAAGACGTGGTTTAGCATCTTGGTTAGCGAACAAATATTTCAACGATGAGTGATCTATGAACACAACGGTTTTTGAGAGAATGATATACGATCGGAATTTATCCAATGCGAAAACTATGACAAGTAGTTCTTTCTTAGGAACCGTATAATTTTGTTATGCGTTGTTCAGAGTTTTGATAGCGAAGTAGATAGGATGGAACTGCTTTCCTTCGCGTTGCCCCAGCACAGCTCCAATAGCAAAATCGCTTGCATCGCACATAAGTTCAAATGGTTGCGACCAATCAGGTGAAATCATAATCGGCGCATTCATTAACTTTTCTGTGAGCATTTCGAAGGCCTTGATGCATTCTTTGTTGAAATCAAAGACTAAGTCTTTTTCAAGAAGTTTTGTCATCGGACGGGAGATTTTGGAAAAATCTTTAATAAATCGGATGTAGAATCTCGCAATGGCCTAAAAATTTCTAACGTGCTTTTATGTTAGTAGGTGATGTTAGTTTTGGCTGTTACTTTGAATTTTTCCCTGTCGACTTCTAATCTGCACTGGGTGACAGTTGTGACCAAGAACAATTCCTTCTCTCATCTGAAAAAGACATTTCTCCCAATTAAGCCTCAAGATTTGGCTTGTTTGCATCGATAGAGAATTTTGTTCAAGGTTCTTATAAGACAAAAACGAATGAATTCAATATTGGAAAGTGTATCCATGAATACTTCAAGAAGTTTCAAGCATGTCCTTGAAAGATGCATCATCACCTTGGGAAGGTTACCTGGTGCCAACTGCAAAGACCATAAGGCATACTTTTATAAGCGTAGGTTCCATAGGGGCAAGTGAATGTGGTCTTTTCGTGACCGAAAGGTTCAATTAAAATCTAAAAATATTTGTAAATTTGTCGAGAAAACAAAAGAATGTGTTCCCCGCTAGTCTTTCCAACATTTGATCCATAAAGGGTAGAGGAAAATGATCCTTTCGGGTGGCTTTGTTTAATTTGCAGTAATTAATACATACTCGCCAACGGGTGACAGTTCTTATGGTAACGGGTTCATTCTTTTCATTTGTCACAACGGTCATTCCTTCTTTCTTAGGTACACAGTGTACAAGACTTACCCAAGGACTATCCTCGATGGGGTAGATGATACCGGCATCAAGAAGTTTGATAATCTCTTTCTTCACAACTTCTTTCATGTTTGGGTTAAGTCAATGTTGTCTTTGAATGACGGGTTTGGCGTCGTCCTCAAAGTTAATCTTGTGCTTGCAAAAAGATGGGCTAATACCCAGAATATCAGACGTTTTCCAAGCAAACACTTCTTTGTGATGCTTGAGAACAGAAACAAGACGTTTATTCTCATCAGCTTTGAGCAGAGCGGATATGATTATTGGAATAAGAGAATCTTTTTTCAGGTAAGCATATTCGAGATGTTTGGGCAGAGGTTTCATCTCAAGATCAGTTGGTAGGTCTTGGATAGAAGTCTTGATTCTTAATTTTTCCTCAAGAGGCAATTCCTCAAAGTTATCCTCGAATTCCTCCTCTTATTCAGGGATTTCCTCGACATCGACGGCCATGAATTCCTTGAATTCCTTGTCGAGAAAGGTTTCACTGATCTTTTCTGATGTACTCAAGAACGGTTCGGAATCGTTTACCAATGCATCCAATTCTTCCTTTGTGACTTCATCAATAACATCCACGCGGAAGCATGCATCATTATTGGAATGAGAGTTTTGCATAGCTTTGTCGATTAGAAAGGTGATTCTATCATCTCACTCTAGTTGAGAGTCTTATGTTTTTTAAACTCAATGATAACATCAATAGTGTGCAAATTGTCTTCTTAAAATAAGAGGGACTTTATACTTCCTCAAATTTCTAAGGATCACAAAATCTACGAGAATACTACTTTTTCAAACATTGGAGGACGCGCTTATTCCTCCACAATTCCTATAGGGTATTGGTAAGTATGATTGGCTAAGCAGACACTCATCTTCGTAGGTTTCAAGGTATTCACAAAGAGTGATGCATATAACGAATGTGCATGAGACTCTGATACTGCTTGTGCCAAATCGGCCAAGATAACATTCAACCGAGTTTGTTAGGGTACATGAATCAGAAAGCTTCAGGGACACACTAGCGTTGCGGAGAACTATTTTAAATGATGGCGGCAGAACACTCTCGTTTTAAAAGGCTCATAGATTTTGCTCCAACTTAATTTTTGTTGCTCACAGATCTATTTAAGAACTTCCCATAATGGGCCTGCCAGCCTATGACATCAACACGGTACGTGAGCCTAAAATTCTTAATCATAGCTATGAATTTGCATAAGTGCCTTGTCATCACTTTTTCCTTTATGTAGCGTTGAGGAGATGAAATTTTGGTTGTACGCGTAAGCGCGGTTGATCGGATTTATATTGCTAAAAGAAGACGTTCATCTTTTTTGCTTCCGTCACCTCGTCACACTATCATCGTGGATGATATGTGGGTTTTTGTTATTCAGGTTAACTCGTAGATCATAGGTTTAACCACTTCGTAATGAATACATCGAATTTACATGCTCTTATCGGGGCAGGCGTGGACGGTAAGTTGGTCCATGTATCCAGAGGGTTTCGATTAGGTTTGTTGTTGCTCGGAAGTGAACCCGTTGGTCTGGTGGAAAGTTGGTCGAAGAGTCGACCAAACTTGGTTTCAAGGTCTTGAATCGCAACTTGGTGATTCTTTTATCCTTGGTCCACTTTGTTTTTGAGATTAAAGAATTGGTTTTTGATGAACTCATTTGATGATTTTTGAGCAACCATGAACTCTCGCATGGTTTTTTGAAATCAATTTCCTTAAGTTTCTTTTTGGATGTTGGTGGAATTAGATGGTCATCATCACGAGGTTGTGAGTGATGATTGTCTTCTCTTTGTTGACGGCCGCGCCAATTTCCAGAATTCCTACCATAGTAGTTTCCTTGATATCCTCCGTAGATATAGTTAGCTTCTTCTTCGGGTCCTCCTATCAGTTTGTCATCACACTCCGATGACGAGTGAGGTCCTCTAAAATTTTTTCACCCGTCTCTCATTTCCTTTATTTCTTCTTTGATGTCTATGAATTACGAGTCAATCTTGGTTGTTAATGCTTTCATCTTTTTCATAAGCTTAGAGTTGTCGCTACCTTTCGCGAAGTTAATGGTTTTTCTTAGAGGTTTGGCTTTAATATCCTTAGACCAATCGAGTTTTAATAGTTCTCGGTATTTGAGCAATTGATGTGCCTCGTTAGGAGTCGTATAGAGAAATATTCTGTCGGCATCAAGTATGGCTTGTGTGGCATCGTCAAGACCATGGTAGAAGATTTGGATGATGTTTCCTCTACCAAAACCATGGCCCATGACAACTAAACAAAGTAATTCCTTATATGCAAAACCAAGCTTTAACGAGCGATTGTGTGGATTTTGGGTGGCAACCTCGAATTTCTCGGGTTGGTTGTTTGTTGACCATGAGTCCGATCAAAATTGCGGGTGGTAAAGAAATCGCTCCACAAAGCTTGCTCATCCACTTCCCAATATGATAACACCGGGACTCAATTCGTAGTACCAAACTTTTGCTTCTCCAAAAAGAGATGATGGAAAAAGTTTGAGTTTGATGGAGTCCACGTTGGTGGTGCCATATCAGAACATACCACAAATCTTGACAAATTTGGCGATGTGCTTTTGCAGATTGGACCGCGCGCGACCATTGAATTGATGGTCTTTGATCATTGAAAGGTGATGTCCTTTCTCGTTGAAATTGTCTCTAAGTTCAACCGGAACAATAGTGGACGCGGGAGTCGGTGCTACGGCTTGGTTGTTTCCTCACATGGGTTGATCGTCGGCCATAGGAAATGGTAGATTAAGAAATGGGTTGTAAACGACTTCTGCTTCGTAAAGGGTGTCAAAAGGTGGTTTTTGTTTTTTAGGTTCAGTTTTCTAAAGGCACGAATTGGTTTTTTTTGCTTTTCTTTTGGTTTGATGAATAAAACGTTCGGGTCCCGAATGAGGGCTAATTGGTTCTTCTCCCGATGAACGAGTGTTCATACAATTGTAAAAACACAACCATAAGGGGTCCGAGACGTCTCGTTTTAGTGAACAACAGGGTTAACAAAAAAAATTATGGTTATAAAGATCCAGACGCGCGGCCTGGTGATCCAGCCGTTCGTCTGGATGGTTTTGGGTGAAATGGGATTCGTGGCTCGGATGGCTACGGGCTCAAGCTGGACGGCTCGATGTGGTTTTGTGGGTCCGAAAGAAAGAAGACGGGCGGCTACGGGCTTGGGTCGAACGTCTCGACGAGCCTGGGATTGGTAATTACATCTGCCTGATCTGTTGGATGAAACTGTTAAGAAAAATTTTTATTTTTTTTATAAAACAAAAAAAGGCTAGGGAAAAGTTTAAGCATAAAGTAAAAACAAGCAACTACCCCCGGCAGCAGCGCCAAAAACTTGATTTGTCACGATGTGCGTAAGTTTTAAATTTATAACACAGTTACCGGGTTTCTTGGCGACACACACAAGCAAGAGTACTCGTCCATTTAGCAACAGATTTAAATGGTAAAACGGGATCGTTCACGAGGATTTTTACGTAATTGATGATGTTTAAGGAAATAATGAGCAATAAACCAACTAGCAAGCAAATGACAATAATGATGTAGATTTAAATGATTAAAACTACACTTGATTGGACTATTTTGGAAAATTCGATTTGCAAGATTGTGATAAACAATTTTACGAGATGATTATGATAATTAGATGTTGATCTAATCTATTGTTCTTAAGACTCTCAATCCTCGTCAATATAACACCCCGTTTTTTTTAGGTCCATATTTGTTATCCAATTATTTTCTTTTTTCTTTTTATTTATTGAGTTTGTGTGTTTAATTCCATTTAAAACACATCAGTTAAATTGTGTAGGCATCAAAAGTTATCGTTTAGCTAGAATCGTAACCTAAACTCATTAAGACCTTACTTGATCCCTTCATATTTGTTATGTAATTCATTTCACCGCAAGAAAGGTTTCATGATCACGTCTATCTAAATTTTGTCAAGGTAATCCATGCAAAACTCTTTCAAAACAAATAAACCCAACCCATGATATCCCTTAGCCCAAAATCTTAACTTCTATGAACTAGGAAATAAAAGTAAAACTAACTTGGAAATTAATAAAGCTTACTAAAACCTAGAAATAAATAAAATGCATAACCTTTCACATGTACAAGATCAGTAATTATTAAAATGGAACAAAGATACATGCATCCTATATTTTCTAAAATCCTTATTCTCCTACAAACTAGCATAATGTCGACACTCTCTTTTTCCTATAAACCTCTCTATACACATGTTTTACTGTTGGAGAATATACACAAAGATATCATGCCTTTTTACCCTCCCTAACCCATCAGATTAAATCCCATACCCCTTTTTCTTTGTAAACCCTCAAGACCATGTGATGTAAATTTGTTTTCTTTTCTAGTTTCTACTTCCAACATCTTGATTCATTCAAACCTCAAACAATATTTGACTTTATTTCACTATGGCAAGATGCTTACCCAAATTCCAGTTACACAAGCATGTGATGCCCCTTTTGACTAGTAAAACTACCATAATTGTGTGTATAAGAATGGCACCTCTCATCCTTGTTTATCACAAACATACACACACTCAAATTCTGCAAGAACCATTCTTCACTCACCTTTGTTTCCAGCCATAAACAAGCATCACAAACCCACACCTTATAGCATTATCTGACATTATATTCAAAACCCTAAAGAAACTCTAAACAAAACCCTAAACTCGAAGTCGTCACTTGTGGGTTTTCTTTTGGTCGACGTTCCAGCAAGCAATAAGTGGTCTACGGGTTGTTACAAGTATATAAGTGGAGAACAAAGCGTTGTGGGGCGTTGAGTTAACAGTTGGGGTCACGATTTGATATTATAGCACTATTAGGGTTTTCGTTGGTTTTTAAATCTTCACACAACCAAGTAATTGTAAGTCTTACATCCATAATATTTGCCACTCGTTATTATTCGATCATGTCATATGGATATATTGTGCTTGAGAAAATTCACCTTCTTTAAAACTAATATGAACACGACCCCTTTGCATGATTACCAGTTGTAAATACAGAACCATACTTTTTGTGCCTTACAGTATCAGATACAAGAACTTGAAAAGTTGTTAACTTATATTTAGGTAATCCCTAGTTATGTGTTGCTATGAAGCTATGTGCTAGACCCTTTGTAAAACTAAATGTACACTTGTTTTGGGATTAGTCAAGTACAGTTAAAACTCGCACGCCTATTTCTTTATCTTACTGATGTATGCGGGTTCATTGAGAAACCCGTATACAAACTTGACCAATTGGAATACTAAGTTTATCACTTGTTATCATATTGTAGGAGTAGTGTTCACGTCAAGTTTGAGCCCCTAACACTTTGTAACAAAACGGGAAACTAACTTTCAAAATCGTTATTTTATGTATATAAAAACTGGCCTGTTGGGTTGAATTTAGACCATGGTTCGGCCTATTTAAATTTGGAATTAAGGGCAGGAATTAGGGGCGTTTTATAGTCAGAATAGTGAGCTTCATTTAGAAATTCGAATCATCAAAAATGGTTAAGAAACGAACTCGCAATCATGACCCAAAGTTAGTACTACTGTCACAAAGTTAGTACTGTTGACCGAAGGTTGGACACCCCCTACTTTGGCCTCGTTTTTTTTACCACGATAACGATCTCGGCCCACTAAACTTATAAAAGGTGAATTGTAGTAGACCTGGCCTAGTTTGCGAATGTACTTTTAGTTTGCCATAATATGGAGTAACGAACTCGCAAATGTGACCTTAAGTTAGTGCTGCTGCCAAGTTTCTGCCTAGTTAATATTGTTGGCAGAATGGGTCGCGTACCCTTACTTTGCCCTCGTTTTTAACTAACTTAGCCACAACAAGACTTAAACTTATAAAGGGCAAATGGTAGTAGACTTGACCTAGCTTTCAAATATGTTTTTTTACCTTGTCCTAGCACTGAGTGACATGTTCGCAAGCTGCGACCAAAGTCTGCCAAATGTCACTTTGAGAACTGTGCCCAAAAGAGATACATTCCTTATATATAAGCAGTTCGTGACACCCATAATATAACCCTTTAAACGACGTTTTTGGACAAAACTCAAATGACGAAAGTTGTAGAGGACATGGCCTATGTTTCAAAACCACTTTTGGATTGTAATTTTATTAAGTTACGAGTCCATAGTTTAATTGTAAAACTTTGCGTTTGTCTCCCCCCCCCCCCCCCCCCCCTCCAATTTATATAAATAACTTACATCGATTGTTTAACTATTGTCCATTTGTATGGACAAGTTTAGAGACCCAAACCCAAGTGTCATGAATTAATTAAAAAGTACTTGCGACCTAGTTTCTAAATTGCCTGATATCATAATTTACATGTTTAATGGTAGGAAAATATGACCGGATATATTTGGCCAATTTTCATGAATAACCACATTTTAAACAAGTAATATCTTTCAAACTCAAGCACAATACTAAGGACAAGATTGCATGCATTGTAGTATACTACATGATTAATAATAGGCATATTATTATTTAGGTAGCGGATAGTGTTGCCTTATTTTCACGTGCACCATTTACCTTGCTCGCTTCATACTCATTACTACCTCATTATCTCATTAAGGTGAGTTTATAGTCCCCACTTTTATACTTTTCAATCAGTTATCAAATCTCGGGGATGAGATCATGTTTGTTTTACAAAATGGATGCAAGTACATTTTAAATTCAAATATTATGAGTTTGCCTAAGTAGCTATAACCTACTATGCCCATCATCATGAATTGTCAATTGCATATTGCTAAATGTATATTTGCATTATGTAAGCGCGAATGGTTATGAATAGATCTAATTTTGGGATTAACAACCCTTTTCGGCAGAGTACGCTTGCTAGTGTTACCGTTGTGCCAGAACGACGAACGTATACCATTTGGAATCATAGATGTTACGGGTTGAACATCTACATTGGGTACCATCATTCGTGTGTATTTGATATACATACATTGTTTAGCTTCAGTGTCATGAGCTTAGTGCATTTCGTAATACATTTTTGTCATATTGTATTTGTCTTACTTTATTTATAGGGAAAATCTTGCTATTCGCTTTATTTAATTGTAAACCTATAAATTCACCAACATTATTGTTGACAGTTTAAAATGTTATCTCAGGTCAATAAGTTGTAAGTCATGGATACATTGGATGGTCGTCTTTTGAAGTCATATTATCATAAAGATTTGCATGCATTACATTTTGGGATATTGTTATGTTGAGAAATCTTTACTTTTCCAAGACAAACAAGTTAAGCCTATGAGCTTTTGTAACGAACCATTTATTAATCCAATGTATCAGTTTTGAACAACTCTTATAAAGGTCGTTCTCATATCTTGTGTTATTGATCTATGAAGTAATACCCCCAGAACATTATATTCCGTTGGGGCCCATTTTGGGGGTGTTACAGATTGGTATCAGAGCCAAGGTTATAGAGAACCAGGTCAAATGTTTTTACTTGGTCTATAACCATTTTCAAACATTGTGTCATTCAAAAAATTTTCAAAGGGACATACATACATTACTTATTTGCATCTAGTATGCATGTTTACATGTCATACATCATTTTAGCATTAGTTGATTATACTAAGTGCTTATATAAGTTATATACGTGTTTATATTACATTATGTATATTACCTGATGGTCTTATATAATTTACTTATACATGTTGGATATTAGGTTACTGATTTGGCCCATTCATCCAGACAACGCATCGTACGATGTATACTCTATTACGTCTTTTTATCTTCCAAAATTCAAACGGACCATCATCATGGGGTATTCTACTAGTGAATGCCGGCGAGATTCTGGAGATGGAACCGTACGAGGAGGTAGCCCAACAAGGGCAGGCACACCCACTGTCACCTGCCTATGTACCTGATCCCATGGAGTTGGATGAGCATGTACCAGTATATGTTCCGGAGCTAGAGCACCCAAAGTACCATGCACCATCATATGATGACATTCAAGTCGAGGATCGGCCTTATGCTGATGATGCTTCACCGACCACTGAGTCACCTGGATACATTGCTGACTCGGATTCGACGGAGGAGGATACTGATGTAGATTCTATTGATTATCTAGATGAGCCTGAGGATGGCGAGGAGGATGACAATGAGGATCCCGAGGAGGATCCTAGTAAGGAGCATGATCCCGATGATGATGACGATGATGATGATACAGATGAGGAGGAGGAGGAGCACCTAGCTCCGGCTGATTCTTCTATGGTACCTGTTGTTGACCTTGTTCCCTCAGCTGGGGATACAGAGGCATTTGAGACCCTACACCTAGATCACCTCAGACTAGGGTCCCTTTTTCTCAGACACGTCTCTATAGGGCATGGAAGACTGTCCGACTTGAGCCACCTATGCCAACATCTATGGAAGGCAGCCATTGCTGAGCATGTTGTCCAGAGGCACCTATACCACCCCCCCACCCAACTTGATCCGAGGCCACCATTGGGTCATATGGCACCATCTGATCCTATAGAGATGACACTCCAAAGGAGGACGGATGCCACCTCGGAATGATATATAGACCTTACTACTCCCCCACCTGGTGTGATGTAGCAGAGAGTATTGCTGGATGCTGCGCTAAGCACTAGAGGTCAGTATGATTTATGTTGATGCCTGATGATGCATGACAGGTTTGATTCGTAGTCCCTGGTCATATGCCTGACTATTGCTAGAGCTGCTGACATACAAAAACAAAAGAAAGAAAAGAGTAGAGGATGTTGGTAATGTTAGAGCTTTACAGGCTTCTAAGCATAGGATAATGACTTCCATTGAGGAAGTTAACTTGAGGGTCAGCTACCAGGCACAGGTTCGCAGTAAGGAGAGTGAGGATTTCTACACACAGCTTCTTGATGCTCGACTGACCGTCAGACATAATTAGACACGAGATTGCATGTATGAGAGGTCAGAGGACGGCATACAGACAGATTTGCATGAGGTACGCCAGGATACCTTAGTTTCGAGGCTCAAAAAGGAATTATTGGCGCAACTTGAACACTGAGACTTACAGGAGTCGCTATGGACAGAGAGCTGAGGATGATGCAGTCAGACAGATCATGCGTACCCATGTGCTAGAGGCTAGAGCTCGAATTGATACGGTGGAGGATGCCGGTAGTATCTGTTAGTTGTACTTTTCATTTCTAGCTATCTTGTATAGTCTATTAAGCTTTATGGGTAATTCCTAGCTAATAGACTTTAGGACGTATTTTCATTTTCTGTACTAAGATCATTTGTGGTCATTTTGTATCTAAAAAAATCATGCATGACTCGACATTATGATATGAAATGTTGATGTATGATGTTAGGGTTGATCTCATTTTATTCATTTTTCCACCGTGTTGTGGTGTAGTTATTATTATCATATCCATTTGTATCGAAATTGTGATTATATCTCACGTACATTGTATTCTTGTGATTATTAAAATCATGCCTGTAACAAGACAAGGAACAAACGACACCATGACTCCAGAATCCATTCAAGCTATGATCGATCGGGCAATCCAAAGAAACTCTACTCAGGATGACGGAAGCCAAAGTTCAGGAGGAGGAATCAGAAGGCCTGTGCAACCTGCACGTGTCTGTTCCTACCCCGACTTCATGAAATGCCAACCCTTGAACTTCAAGGGAACTGAAGGCGTTGTTGGCTTGTCTCAATGGCTCGAAAAGATGGAATC
The DNA here is from genome assembly GCA_026074375.1 of Tanacetum coccineum. Lineage (NCBI taxonomy): Eukaryota > Viridiplantae > Streptophyta > Magnoliopsida > Asterales > Asteraceae > Tanacetum > Tanacetum coccineum. The sequence continues at coordinate 33,970 of BQNB010021654.1, read as the reverse complement.
AGTATTCCACATTAGCGGTTGTGCCGTTGAAAATCAAGTGAAGTTTGCTACCTGCACTCTGCTAGGTGCTGCACTAACCTGGTGGAATGGTCATGTGAGAACCTTAGGTCATGATGCTGCCTATGCTATGACTTGGGGGACTTTCAAGAAGAAATTGACGGACAAATATTGTCCAAATGGTGAAATCAAGAAACTTGAAATTGAACTGTGGAATCTTAAGGTCAGGGGAAACGATGTTGCAGCTTATACTCAGCGTTTCCAAGAACTAGCCTTGATGTGCACCAAATTTCTTGCTGATGAGACCGAAAAGGTTGACAAGTACATCAGTAGACTTCCTGATAACATTCATGGGAATGTCATGTCTGCAAGACCCAAAACTCTTGATGATGCTATCGAGTTGGCCAACGACTTGATGGATCAGAAACTACGCACTTATGCGGAAAGACAGAATGACAACAAAAGGAAGGCTGATGATTCATCAAGAAACAATCAACAACCCCACAAGAAGCAAAATGTAGCTAGGGCATACACTGCTGGCCCTGGTGAAAAGAAGGCTTATACTGGAACTCTACCTCTGTGCACCAAATGCAATTACCACCACACCGGGCAATGTGCACCCAAATGTGGAAACTGCAAGAGGTATGGTCATGCTACCAATGATTGCCAGGTCAATACCAACAATAACAACAACAATAACAACAACAACAACAATAAGGATCAAAAGGCAGGAGCATGCTCTGAATGTGGTAACACCGGTCACATCAAGAAGAACCGTGGGAATAGCAACGGGAATGGCATAGCTCAAGGAAGAGCTTATGCTTTGGGAGGAAGAGATGCTAGCCCAGACTCTAACGTCATCACGGGTACGTTTCTCCTCAACAACCGTTATGCTACAATTTTGTTTGATACTGGTGCGGATAGGAGCTTTGTATCTAATACCTTTAGTGCCTTGATTAACATTACCCCCACTACGTTAGAAAGTCATTATGATGTAGAATTAGCCGATGGGAAAATCATAGGAGTTAACACCATAATTCGTGGTTGCACTCTAAACTTCATGAACCACCCTTTCAACATCGACTTGATGCCGGTCCCACTCAGTAGTTTTGACGTCATTATTGGGATGGACTGGTTAACAAAGTATCATGGAGTGATCATCTGTGACGAGAAGATTGTACGTGTTTCATTCGGAAGAGAGATGTTAATTTTTCAAGGCAATGGAAACAACCAAAGGGAAGAATCCCGACTAAATATCATTTAGTGCACTAAAGCACAAGTGTATTTGTCAAAGGGATGTGATGTCTTTTTGGCACACATTACCATGAAAGAAGACAAAGACAAGTCGGAGGGGAAGCGACTTGAGGACGTGCCGATTGTAGAGCCCTTTTCCTGAAGTTTTTACCCTAAGTCTTTTCCCGGTATTCCACCAGCTCGACAAGTTGAGTTCCAAATTGATTTGAATACCTGGTGCTTGCACCTGTAGTCACGGGTTCCTTATTCATTGCACCATCAGAAATGAAAGAACCGGCGGAACAACTTCAAGAACTATCCGACAAGGGATTTATAACACCTAGCTCTTCACCTTGGGGAGCCTCGGTCTTGTTTGTCAAGAAGAAGGATTGGTTCGATTTCCAATGTGCATACGATTATCTGGAACTGACAAGCAATATGAAAGCACCGTTATCCACTTCTGAGAATTGGAATGACTTGTTTCGATCCAACTTTAAGGGTCGAGTGTCTACTTGAAAATCGACTTACGATTAGGTTACCATCAGTTGAGAGTTCGCAGAGAATACATCCCCAAGACCGCGTTTAGGACGCGTTATGGGCATTATAAATTTCAAGTGATGCCTTTTGGTTTGACAAACGCACCGACGGTATTTATAGACCTTGTGAATCGGGTGTGCAAACCTTATTTGGATAAGTTTGTGATTGTCCTGATCGACGATATACTAATTTATTCAAAGAACAAGGAAGAGCATGAAGAACATCTCAAATTAATTTTGGAGTTGCTTAAGAAGGAGGAGTTGTACGTAAAATTTTCCAAGTGTGAATTTTGGATTCCAAAAGTACAATTCTCGGACACGTGATTGATAGTAAAGGAATTCTCGTAGACCCTGCAAAGATCGAGTCAATTAAAGATTGAGCATCTCCTAAGAGTCCAATAGAGATCCACTCGCCGGTTATTATAGAAGGTTCATTGAAGGTTTCTCCAAGATCGCAAAGTTCATGACTAAACTAACTCAGAAGAATGTGAAGTTTGACTGGGGAGAAAAGGAGGAAGCTGCATTTCAATTGATCAAGCAGAAGTTATGTAGCGCACCTATTCTAGCCTTTCCTAAAGGATTAGAAAACTTTATTGTTTATTGCGATGCTTCGCATAAAGGATTGGGTGCTGTGCTTATGCAAAACGAGAAGGTTATAGCCTATGCCTCTCGACAACTAAAAGTTTACCAGAAAAACTACACCACTCATGACCTAGAGCTTGGAGCTGTAGTATTTGCCCTTAAGATGTGGAGACACTACTTATACGGGACAAAGTGTACCGTGTTCACCGACCACAAGAGCTTATAACGTATCCTTGACCAAAAGGAGTTGAACATGAGACAACAACGATGGTTGGAGCTTCTTAGTGACTACAATTGTGAAATTCGCTACCACCCGAGGAAGGCGAACGTAGTTGCTGATGCATTAAGCATAAAAGAAAGGGTTAAACCTTTAAGGGTCTGAGCCTTAGTCATGACTATTGGCTTGAACCTTCCTAAACAAATCCTAGAAGCTCAAACCGAAGCATTAAAACCTGAAAACCTAACTGTTGAAGATGTTGGAGATATGCTCCGACAAGACCTTACAAAGGAAAGATTGAAACCCCGTGTGGACGGAACCTTATGTCTAAACAACAGGAGTTGGTTACCATGTTATGGCGACTTAAGGACTCTAGTCATGCACGAGTCTCATAAGTTAAAATATTCTATTCATCCGAGTTCTGACAAGATGTACGAAGACTTGAAGCAGTTGTATTGGTGGCCTAACATGAAGGCGAATATTGCCACTTATGTTAGCAAGTGTCTGACTTGTTCTAAAGTTAAGGCAGAGCATCAAAAACCTTTCGGTTTACTAGTCCAATCGGAGATTCCAGAATGGAAGTGGGAGAAAATCACCATGGATTTTGTCACTAAACTCCCTAAGACGACAAATGGTTATGATACCATTTGGGTGATCGTTGATCGTCTTATAATCCTGCTCACATTACGTTCCTACCAAAAGGAAACTGATCCCAATGAAGAAGTTAAGGAAGCTTTACCATAAGGAAGTAGTCTCCCGACATGGTTTGTCCAGTTTCTATTAGCCCTCCGATCAGTGAATGTAGATTTACATCACTACACATATTCTGGCAAGCACTTCATAAGGCTTTTGGGAACCCGATTGGACATGGAGTACGGCCTATCATCCTGAAACTGACGGTACAATATTTTTTGGAAAGAACTATCCAAACTTTAGAAGACATGTTACGCGCTTGCGTGTTAGACTTTGGAAATAATTGGGATAGACATTTACCGTTAGTGGAGTTCTTTTACAACAACAGTTACCATACCAGCATAAAGGCTGCACCATTCGAGGCACTGTATGGACGAAAGTGTCGATCACCCATGTGTTGGGCAGAATTCATGAAACCACCAAGAAGATCGTCTAAATCACCGATGCTCAGCTTACTGGTCCCACAATAATTCATGACACCACCGAGAAGATCGTCCAAATCAAAAGCAGAATCCAAGCCGCTCATGACCGACAAAAGAGCTATGCAAACATTAGACGAAAACCAATGGTGTTTCAAGTTGGTGACATGGTCATGTTAAAAGTTTCACCCTGGAAAGGAGTTGTGCGTTTTGGCAAACGGGGGAAGTTAAACCCTAGGTATGTCGGCCCTTTCAAGGTGATCGAGAGAGTTGGAACTGTTGCCTATAAACTTGAACTACCACAACAATTAAGCCGAGTTCATAACACGTTTCACGTGTCAAATCTGAAGAAGTGTCTGTCCGATGAATCACTCGTGATTCCATTGGAAGAACTACGTGTTGATGACAAGCTCCACTTTGTGGAAGAACCAATGGAAGTTATGGATTGTGAAATCAAACAATTAAAGAGAAGTCGCATTCCCATCATTATGGTTAGATGGACTCTAAACAAGGTCCTGAATTTACCTAGGAACATGAGGATCAATTCAAGCAGAAATACCCACATCTCTTCACCAAGACCGCACCATCGTTAAGTGCAATGTCTTAAGCCTTGAGGACAAGGCTCATCTAACGGGGGAAGACTATATGTAACACCCCCAAAATGGGTCGCATCGGAATATGGGTTTGGGAGCGTTACTTCATAGATCAACAACACAAGATATATAAGAACTACTTTTAAAAGTGTCGTTTAAAACCGATACATTGGATTTAGCAAAATATTTGTTACAAAAGCCCGAAGCTTTACTTGTTCATTGTTAAATTATACAAAGATTCTAGTTCATAATAAATGTTCCTCCAAAATGTAATGCAACCAAATCTTTAATGCAAATGACTTCCAAAATAACGACCACCAATGTATCCCTTGTCTTAGGTACCAATCCCTTGTCTTGTACCTCAAGTCTCCTGAGAAAAACTGCGTAAAATGTTAACAATAAATGTGGTGAATCAAAGTTTGTAAATTGTATGAGTGTAGACCACAATTATTATAGATGTGTATTAGCATGTATAACAATACCAAAACAGTAATATTTGCATGGTATCCAATATTCAAAATAGTAAGTGTGCATGAAATACAATACCAAAATAGTAAGTATTGCATGTATACAATATCCAAAGCGCTAAGTATATAGCAAGGTATACAATATCCAAAAACAGTAAGTATGCATGGATCCATATCCAAAACAGTAAGTATTTCAAAGTTACTTGCGTCCAATTGTAAAACAAAGCATGTTCTCACCCGGAAAACTTATAAATCATTGTAAAATGTAAAACGTGGGGCTATGAACTCACCTTGAGTTAATGAATATCAAGTATATCACAGATAATGGGCGTCACGGTAATGATCGAGTGCAACCTAATCCAATATAGGTCGTATAAGCACTAAGCACTTTGATTAACTAATACCATATACAATTCTATATAGCTACATCACCATCTAATCGTTTTAGTGAAATCGCATTTATAAAGTAAAAACGTTTGTAAATGCCTTGTTAGTAAAAATTGACGTCAACATTCCGTTCTTCGCTTTTAAGCCCGATTTTTTTACGTTTCTATGCCCCCACCCACGCGCTTTTGAGTATTAAGACGAGCTATCAAAATATGACATTTTCATATTTTTGACCTACTGATGAACAGTACTTTTTACTGTTCACACCAGTTTATAAAATTATTTTTATAGTTTTAGTTATCGTAAAACTCGTAAATGTCATATTTTATTCGTTATAGCTCCGTTTTTAGCTATTCTTTCGAGCACGTATTCGTTTTTAAAAGTTATATCATATTAATGATGTTTTCAAAATGTATAAACCTGAGATGAACAATAACTTTTATAAAGTAGTTCTTTATAAAAGTATTTATTATCGTAAACTACGTATCTTTTTCGTTATTAATCCGTTTTTCGAGTTTCTTACCTTTTTGGAATCGTCATGAGACGTACTATTTAATAAGAATATAAAATAAATACTTTTATTTTCAAACCAAAACAGAAGGTTTTGATGTTTGTGTTAAAAACATGTTTTAAACTTGATTTTGTACTTTTAAGTTTAACCATCTTGCTACAAGTCCATTACAACATCCATTATCACATGTATTACCTTCCTAGGGTCCTTAAGTCCATCATTGTCCAAGAAATATCCAAGGATCACAAGATCCAAATGTGTACATACTTATTTATCCATGAACTTTCATAAGTAACTTTTTATACTTTTACCTATATATGCTTTACATAACTTAACCATCACTCATATAGTGTATATACTTGCTTATTATCATGATCCATGACATCCATATATCATATAACAAAGTTTACCAAAATCATAAACAAGTGTAAAAAATCCATTTTTACAAGTAAATAAGTTCCTAGATGGTGATTAACTATATAAGACTTTATAACACATAAAATCATAATTTTTGAGAATTAAGGTTTTTAGGTAACCTTAATATGAAGTGTGGTGATGAAAAAAGTGATCTAAACTCTTGTTTAGAAACCAAACCCTAACATGCAAGACTTGAAAACACTAATCTCAACCAAAACCCTAATCTTGCTTAACCCTTGTAAATGCCTAAACCAATCCTTCTAACCACCGTTGGACATCTTAGATATCATGTAGGAATGTGTGTAAATATTGTAAGTAAAATTTTGTATGGATTTGGTTTGAGCCGTGGGCTATAAGTGCACAATGAGAGGTTTTATGTTATTTTTACCTTATGAAATAGATATGTATGTGTATAATATCTAGTTACTTGCAATATGTATTCAAAGACTAGTCAAAAAGTGTACATGGAAGTCCAAGACAAGATGAGGGTTTCATGGGAAGTCTTATGGTCAAGGCATGGTCTTTTCTTGTGAAAGTCCTTATGTTTTAATGAAATGTGTTGTACAAAATCAAGTTGCTAGATTTTTATGATATTTCTTTGATCTTTATCACCAAATCCGGCTACATATTGATATATATGATATTATGTTGTAAATTTTGGGTATTGGATACAATTGTGGGTATTTGTTGAAGCGTAGAAAAGTTTTGGTGGTTCCGGGAATGCCTAAACGCATTTTATCACACTTTACGTAATCAATAAAAATACAATAAACAAAGTCAATAATTATCCTCAAAATAATTACTTAACACTTGCTTGATGTAAACGTTTAATCGTTTGATGCCCGTTTACATTGAATGATAATTTTTAGCTTACGCGATTTAACTTAACGTTTACGGTTTAAAAGCAAACGCGTACAACACTAAAAATAATTAGTGAATTTATTGACGACGTAAATGACCCTAAAACACGGGGTGTTATACTATAACACCCTGTCTTTTCAGATCATATTAAAATTTCAATAGTTCTACTTTCTTACTATTCATAGCATTTTTACGTGTTTACTCTTATTTTAAGACGCCTAGCTAAACCCTAATGAGGTAAAGTTTAAACTATGATTTCTTTATAACTAGAATAGGACTACATTTAACCTAAAGACCTTAGTTATCATTTTTCGACCTAAATAACCAAAAATCAAATATAGGTCATCCGAATCCTTTTTACCACCATCTAGCATTTAAGTTCAAAGAGTAAATTAAAAAGTTCAACATTTCTACACTTGTTTTAAAATGGTGCACATAATAAAATTCTTAAACAATAAAAATAAAACAAGAAACTAATACACACTCTTATAAACTAGACTAAATTTTCATGTATACCAACTTTACAAAATTTGTATTTGTTAAATTTAGATAAGATGTACAAAGACCCATTCCTAGTATAACTCTTTTACCCATCAAATAAAGCCCAACGTCTCCTTTTTATAAATCCCTAAGGACTCACGTGATAACTTGGTTGCTCCTCCTCTTGATTTTGCTTCCACACATCAAACAATAATCACCTTTATATTTTCCTGTACATTGACCACTTACAAGTCCCAAAAATCCATGCCTTATTCGGATTTACATGTGAACGTGACTTCAAGGAGGGACACTATGCATGCTTTGCTTTGTGAGCATAAAAAGGGCTTTACACACTCCTTTGCAAACACAGAGAACACAACACAACTCCAATTATCATCATACCCTCTCTTTACCTTTGTTTTCTTGACCTTCTATCCTTGTTTTTGACCCACATACCACAACACTCATCGCAACATCACCTATTGGCAATAAACCCTAAACCCCAAGAAACCATAACTATGTTATTTAGTAGTGATTTCCCTGTGGTCGTGCACATTTAGGCAGCAAGTTGAGGTGTGGATTCGTGATTATAAGAGGTGCAAGTAGCCATGATTAGCTAATTGTTGGGGTATTCAGTTTAGTATACGCAAGGGGTAAAAAGGGTTTGAGTATTCACCAGTTCTTTGGGCTAAGTTCTTCGCGTTCATCTCTAGGTTTTTGTGAGTAATCATTCCTTGTTAATTATCTTTTAAATGCAATTCATATGTCTATAGTTGTGTGCTTGAAATCGGTTAAAAACAAAATACGTTTTCTGTTTGTTTTTTTGATATAGGTCGAATACACAGTAAAGCCCCATAAAATGTGTTATGTGACTAATAAACTTGGTTAGGAAACCTTTGAATCATACTGTTATTAGGTCATGGAGTAGGTCCCCTTAAGTCATAATATGTGTTGTGTTAGTCGGATAGTAGGCTAAAAACATGCACTACATACTCATTATAACACGCAGAAAATTGGCAACTTTGAGAATATAATTTGACCCGTAAACATAAATGGTAAATCCAAAACTTGGTGGCTTGTGGTAGCAGGCATATTCAGGTTTAATTTACAACTGGAATCATCGAATTTGAGCAAGAAAACGAAGTGGTTATAGCCCTTTAAATACTCTAGGAAAAACCTGCGCACTTTACCCTCTCTTGTAAAACAGCCAGCGAGGCCTTTTCCTTGAATTATTGTGACGAATTTACTAAATGAAATAACGAACCAAACAATGTTACTTAAAGCCTGAATTAGGAATAAAAGCTAGTCCTTTTTGTTTAGTAACCAGCTCGTAAATTGCATTTAAAAAGGGGTGTTCGTAACAGGTGTGGACATTATGTCAAACACCTAGTGGGGCATCGGTCAAAAGCTTGCCCACGAGCATGTCTACCTTTAGCACACGTTTTGACCCCGTAACTGACCCAGACACAGAAAAAACAAACTTATAAAAGATAAAATTGACAATAGACCAGGCCTAGTTTTACTAAGGTATCTTTATCTCTCCTAAAGGTTGAGTATCAAAGGCGTCAAACCTAAGGCAAAACACTGATCACGCAAAACAGCACATGCTAAAATAAACCCCTATTATTTTTCTAAGTCTGAAAAACTGTCCTAGTGACACGCACATGTTTAGCCCCGTTTTTAACCCGTTAAACGACCTTTTTGGATAAGACTTAATTAACGAAAGTTGAAGACGACCTGGTCAGGTTCTCAAATATGTTTTTAGTTGGCATTTTCGTTAAGTAACGAATCTGAAAAATAATCCTAAAACTCTACGTGTGTCACACGGATTTAGAAATAAAACTTAACTTTATCTCTAACACATTGGCTTTATTTTTGTCACAACTTAACCGATTTATTAGACGCACTTAGAGACCAAACCAAAGACCAAACTAAACTAATGTTTTAGAGTATATGCGACCTAGTTTCCAAAAAGTCCAATATCGTAAATTACTTGTTTATAATTTGAGCGTATTGACCCAATAAAGTTGACCACTTTAACATAAGAATTTACTTTCAAACGTCATTATTTTAAATGGAGCTCAAGCACACACTAGGGACGAATTGTAAATATTTAGTTTTATATTTTCCGTTTAGTAAATATGTATTATTTTTATATAGGTTGCGGATAAAGTCTTTTGCATCGTTTTTCGTGCCACTACCTTGCTATTCCGTTATCATTACTTGATGTGAGTTTATAGTCCCCATCTTACTTTTTTTTAAATCGTTTATCAAATCTCGGGGATGAGATCATGTTTGTTTTACAAAATGGATGCAAGTACATTTTATTTCAAATATTACGAGTTTGCCTAAGTAGCTATAACCTACTATGCCCATCATCATGAACTGTTAATTATAAGATTGTAAACGTGAATGATATGAATAGATCTATTTGGGATTAACATCAATAGATCTATTTGGGATTAACATCCCTGTTTGGGCAAGTAACGCTTGCTAGTTTGCCGGTTGGTTGGAAACGACGAACGTATACCATTTTGACTCATAGATGTTACGGGTTAAACATCTACATTGGGCACAATCATTCATAGGTATTTGATATACATACATTGTTTAGCTTCGGTGTCATGAGCTTAGTGCATTTCGTAATACATTTTTGTAATATTGTATTTGTAACTCTATTACAGGGAAATCTTGCTATCCGCTTCATTAAATTTATAAACCTATAAATTCACCAATATTATTGTTGAAAGTTTAAACATGTTTCTCAGGTCAATAAGGTGCAAGTCATGGGTACATTGGATGGTCGTCTTTTGAAGTCATATCACTACAAAGATTTGCGTGCATTACATTTTGGGATATTGTTATGTTGTGAAATATTTACTTTTCAAGCTGAACAATTTAAGTCTATGGGCTTTTGTAACAAATCATTTATAAAATCCAATGTATCAGTTTTCAAACAACTCTTTTAGAGGTTGTTCTCATCTCTTGTGTTATTGATCTATGAAGTAATACCCTCGGAATATCATATTCCGCTATGACCCATTTTGGAGGTGTTACAAATTGGTATCTAGAGCCAAGGTTATAGAGAACCAAGTCAAATGTTTTTACTGGGTCTATAACCGTCTTCAAACATTGTGTCATTCAAAAGTTTTCAAAAGGACATACATACATCCAAGTAGTGTTGCATCTAGTTTGCATCTAATATACACACTTACATGTCATGCATCATTTTAGCATTAGTTGGATTATACTAATGCCTACATAGGTTTATATACTTGATAATATTATAAGTAACGTATATTACTGATGATCCTATATAATATACTTATGCAAGTTTATATTATGGTTACAGATTTGCCATGTCTTCAAACAACGCATCATCCGCTGTTACCTATACGTATGTATCTTCCGATTTAAACGGACCATCATCATGGGGTATTCCACTCGTAAATGTCGGCGAGATTCCAGAGATAGACCCATACGAGGAGGTCGCCCAACAAGGGCAGGCACACCCACTGTCACCTGCCTATGTACCTGATCCCATAGAGTTGGATGAGCAATTACCAGTATATGTTTCGGAGCCAGAACACCCGGAGTACCATGCACCATCAGATGATGACATTCAAGTCGAGGATCAGCCTTATGCTGATGATGCTTCACCGACCGCTGGGTCACCTGGATACATTGCCAACTCGGATTCGATGGAGGAGGATACTGATGCAGATTCTATTGATTATCCAGATGAGCCCGAGGATGGCGAGGAGGATGATGATTGATGTATTTTGCATCATACGAGGCCCTTTTTTTATGTCCTTGTTTTTTTTTTGCTTGTTCTTGTGTCATTTTCATGTCCCTAGAACTGGTTGATTTTTCACTTTGATGCAAAATAGTACGCGTTAATTGGGCTAAGGTGATCACTAATAGAGGAATTACAAAGATATATAATTTGCAAATTCTTCCTTAGCTTAAAAGCTGAAATTGGGCATTTGACAGGTAGTTAGTACATTCTTGAAAGAATGGTATTAGGCAACTAGATTCTTTTTTATTATATGAATTAAGTATTCTATTTATCTAGTGATAGATATCATATAATCATACATAATAAATCTTACTCTAATATGCTATTTGAGTATGTGTATGCTAATGTTGTATGTAGATGTTTGTAGATATTATTTGTATGCAAAGTCTTTTCTAGAGTGTGTTGCTAGTGCAATCAGGATGTTGTATGTGATTTGTTAATATACAAATTGGCATTGTATTATTTCATAATCTATCACAAATTCTGCAGTGGTGTGTGGTCCTGTGTTGTAATAAAAAGGTACTTTTTCCGCTTGCTGTTTATTTTAGTAGGAAAAAAAGGCTGCAAATAAAAGACCCCTCTCTTCAAACCATAGCAGTTGCACCAAAGTACTTAACTGATTGAAAGATGAGAAACTGTTGGGTTTAATCTTGATGGGTCATGGATCAGCGGGTACGGGTCAGTATGTGGGGCCCAGTTATGTTGAATAAAAGAGTTGATATAGTCCATGTATGACCGAGTATTATCGAAGACCAAGTAATAGTCTTTTAGTTAGTTGGTTCCTGTTTAGTAGGAATAGTAGTGGTGCACGTTATGTGTTTAGTTTTAGTATAAATAGAATAGTGTGTAGCAGGTTGTAACTTGTATTCAGTTTCCTTCCAATTAATATTACAAAGCATTGATACCCAACTTGCCGTTTTGATTGGTGTTTAAGGGCATGGGTTCGGGGGTGGGGAAAGGGCTGATTATCAACATGGTATCTGAGCTGAGTTTGATTAAACGGCGGGTTTGAGAACTTAGGGGCTCATACTTGATGGGTAGCAAGAAAGAAAGAGATGATTGCCTTTTGTGTAATCACGCAGCGAAAGACGAAAGCAAGCATCAAGTGTTGATCACAGCGGGTGACAAAAAGAAAGAAACTGAAAGATAGCATGGTGGAAAGTAGCTCAAGACAGAAGAAAGTAGAAAGAAAAACAGGCTTTAAGTGTACGAGCAGCAAGAAAGAAAAGCAACATGTTATTATCGCCATGTTGAACAAGAAATCACACTAAAGTTAGTAAGCAAGATACATATTCGTAAGTAAGAATCAATAAGCAAGACGAGATCAACACCGGTATTTTAGCAAGAAATCAATAACATTTTAGAACTCGAAAGTAAGAGCAAGAACAAAGTTTTTGAAATTTTGAAGAGTACGTGCTAGATAGCAAGCAAGCAGCAAGAGAAGAAAGAATGACCGTGGCAGGAAAGTGAGTTCCGACGTGAGACCGAGGAGCCGCAAAAGACCGGCGGCTAATCCTAGACTGATACAGGTGACCATAGACCGAAGGCTCATCTGAGAAAGATTAGACCGAGACCGAAGGAGACAATCGTGACCGGCGGGTTGTCTAGACCGAAGCTTTTAAAAGTGGAAGGACGAAACTGTGATCAAATAACCGAATGATTCACAGAGAAAGATCCGAACCAAAAGTTGATCACGTGTGGTGAATCACAAGAAAGAAGTAGCATGGATTGTTCCTTTGTATGTTCGTGGAAGAAGCAAAAAGTATGAGAGAGATCCGAGCAGTAGTATGTGACGAGTACCTTTGTTCGTGATTTGATCGCAGAATTAGAGACGTGAAAGCATCAAGATTTACGGTTTATTTACTGAAGTTATAAATTTTTTTTATTAAAACTCTTTTAACTTTTCTTAATTTTGTATTTATTTTGAATAAAATAGTTTATATATTCATTATCTAACTCTTCATCATTAATACCTACCACTTTAAAATAAATAAATTAACATATAATAATTAAAATTATATTTTAGAATTATAATAAAAAAAATACACAAACTAATATATAATCATTAATACCAATAACAACATAAAAAAAACCACAACCAACTCATTCTCCACAAATCTAAAATAATTATAATCATCCTATAACTTTTATTTTCATTTTAATCAAAAACCAACACAATTACAATATCTTAAACTCCTTTAACCCCCCGTAATAAATCAAATAAATTAAATACACCTAACCTAAAAAAAAATATATAAGAATCTCTTGCTTCATAATCCCCAATAATAAATTAACAACCCAAAATTCTATCATAAAAAAAAACATTACATACTAATAAATAATATAAATACACAAAATCTTCTACTAAATCCTTCCACTTCATAATAAAAACTAGTCTGCTCGCGGACGCTCTCACTCTCTCTCTCTCGCCTCTCATTTTAATAATCTACATCTCTCTCTTCTACGATATAGCTCAACTATATTAAGACACTACCTTAATATACATATCAAATAACACAACACACTCAATTCAATTACAACCACATCTTTGAAATATAGATATAGAGATATACTCATCTATATAGAGATAATCTCACTCTCATTTTATATATTACAACACTCGCTCTCTCTCTCTCTCTCCACCCTTAAAATTTAATTTTTATTATATTCTTCTTAAAAAAGTCATGACACAAACCCTCCCCACAAAACTACTTTAATATTATCTTATTTTTAGACACACCAACCGAGATCACTCTATTTACCAATAATTCGACAGACTGCTTCGCTGACCTGTTTCCTTTTTTGAGTATTAAGTAAGATATTATAATACACTTTTCCCCTATTCCTACCTCGCCCTGCCATCGCTTCCCACGCGCGTCCGCTCGGCGCGCCCTGCTTCACGTAATTTTAAAATATTGCTGTATGGTTCCTCTCTCTCTAACCAACCCCTATCCTGTAGTTTGATCTTATACTTTGGTCGTGTGATGTTTGTGGTAATGGTCCAGCTTCCCACCCCTCTCTGGCTCCCCCCCCTCCCCCCCCCCCCTTCGTTTATGTTTACTAACCTAATTGTAGCGTCTCGAACACAAAATCTTCGAAAGACAACTGAACGTGCAAGAAATCGGGGAGTAGTAGATGAGAGATATGGTACGAGTACCAGGAGTTGCAACATGTTGATTGAAACTTGCTTTTGATGTAACAAAAAAACAGGTATATTATGAATATACTTTTATTGATCGATAATTGCAATCTTTGCTTGACTGATAATCTTACAGAACATGCGTTGACCATATATACATACCGAAAAGGCATAAGTGAAAGGTTGTGATGGTTCAATCAAACCAACAGATGTGTCCTTTCATAATAACTGCCAATAACTAACTATAACTAACTTAACTATAACATAATACATACTAAGTACCCTAACTTTGCGTTTATAACATTATTGGTCCAACACAACACGCTAGTGAGGAGCTGGAAAGGGCAGCTGAGCAGCAGGTTAAGGGTTTAAAGGAGCAAGTAAAAGACATCGTAAACATGCTTAAAACTCTAAAGCCGCGTTAGTTAGTTTGTTATTGGGTATCATCAAACTTGCATTTTGTTTCTCTAGAAAGTTTGAACATGGATATCTAGATACCATCAAATATGTATCTTTTGCTATCATGACCGGAAACACTTTCCACGTCCGAGCGTTTTTGGATATTGTTTTATAAGCTTGGTTGCTAGCGTATTCTAATATTTTTATATGAAATGTAGTTTCATGATTTGACATTTGTTGGTTGTGTATTTGGTATTTAATATCATGCATTAGTTTTGCGGAAATGTAGTTGCTATTTTTGAGAAATTACCATCAACTCTTATTGTTGTGATTTGTAATATTACCGACATTAGTTAGTTTGTATTTTATATTTACCAACGACTTTAGCATGTTTGTGAAATATAGAAACATAGATATCACCTCAAACTCAAAACCTGTCAAAACACACGAAATCAAATGGCAAATGAATAAATTAGACAAAACACTTAAATTATAGAAATACAAACACTTTTTTTATATATATAAAAAAAAATATAATCTAGGAAATAAAAACATCTTTAAAAAGTCTCATTTCCCTAATATGGTAATTAGGGATTTTAATAAATATCCAATCTTTTCAACAAATTACATGAACAACAATTAGTATTTTGTATTTTGAACCACCACGTTGAAGCTCTTTACTTTCCTTAAAATGGGGACATTGGACGTTGTGTTGAGGTGGAAAGATGTACAGGTCATACGGGTCATTAATGGATTATGACTGAAAAGATATGGAAGGGCATGAAAAGTAAAATGAATGGTGTTGTTCTTCCTAATGACTGGGAGGATATTGTGACTGCCATTTTAAGAAAGGTGATTCTTGCTACATAAGTCAGTATATTATATATGGAAAGAGAGGAATAGCAGAAATATTATAAGCAACAACAACCGAAAACTTGTCCCCTAGATCTGCCAACCCCCCCTGACCCTGCCCTGAAAAACTCGAATTCAATTTTCAACAACCGTCCCCAGCTACCTGCACATTAATATCAAGTTCAAGACTGTGCAGAGCTGTTGAAAAGGCTTGCATTGGAATATGTCATGATGGAATGCAATCTCCTCTATTGAATTCTGAATCTGTGTTGCAAAACATAACTGAAAATGTTAGATTGCAACTGACTGTGATTTATCAGCAAAATGATTTCCCTAATCATATGATTTATTTAGACGGTAAAAATTGCATAGAATCTGAGAATTCACCTGTTATCAAAAAGGCCTCCAGTACTTTCCAGTAGATCCGGTAGAGCTCAATGTCCATAAAGTGTTGCTGCAGTAACTCTTAACCTCGAAAACTGTTCATGCTCCCAAGCTACCTGCATGTAGCAACCTTTAGCATAAAGCAAATAACTTTCTAAACTCTAACAAGTCAATGTAATATTTATGTGCATTTACAACATCAGTGGTGATAATTTCGTGTTGTCTTAATACCATTACAAGATGAAGAAACAAATAAAGTGCACAATCAGAAGTTTACTTACTCGGGAATTGGAAACATTTATTTTCTTGTGTTTTAGCCCAACCGTAACCCCTAATTTGTGCTACATTAGATAACCCCTGCACACAGGAACGATAAGACATGAATATAATTTTCAAATTTTGAAAAACTTAAGGCACTCAAAAAGCAAGGTATTCCATATAGGTGGCTTTCAGATGAGATGATTTGGGTTGTTTTATCTCGCACAGGTTAGGTCAGCATTGGGTGTTGAGGAACAGGTTAACCAGGTTGAAAGTCGCCCAAAATCTAATTTGACAATGTTTCTGCAATCCTGATTACACAGATAATTAACTTATATTATAAATGGGAGCCTGAACAAAAAGTGTTTGTTAGTGAACCCAAGACCATTTTGAATCATAGTAAAAACTAAACGCGTTACTCCCAATCTGCCCATTTGGTTACCTCTATTGTTTCTTATCATGTTTCAGTCACTTGCCCCAAAGATTTGCTTTGCATATGCATTCTCTAGAGGTCTAGAAACATGAAGCCACAGCCCGTTTTGCCCTGAGCCAAGAGTATTCAGGAAAATAGCATAATCATTACTTTCAATCGATCAAAAGGCACTACATCTCGTATTTGTCTTTTTCGATTGATGGGGTGCTCCTCTAATTTCAACCTTCCGACTGATCTTAACAGTATTCATACATACATTAGAAACTGCAGCAGTTGTTTATCGTCTCAGACAGATTCACAGTTTCTACATCATCCAACTTATTTTTTCACTCACTTTCTTTTACCTAAGACTTGTACTATGATGTTTGCTAAATGAGATGCTGAAATTTGCTACATTCTTACATCTAGCACCAAGGATGTCAGCAAATAAATATAAGTTACACTAAACTAAAAATTCCCAAAAACTATGACTAATCTTCTCAATGTTTTTCTAATCTGTGACCAATTGGGACTGCTAGTAGACAATTAGTGAGTGTTTGTTAACAGTACCCATGGTGGGTTTGCGTTTTTACCCTACAAATGGGGCTGTTTTCTTAATGCGCTTGTGAAGTTTGACCCGAAAAGGTGAAGGCTTTTGAGGATTCTGGAATTCCTAGAGCCTCAAAAGCTTTCACCTTTTCGGGTCAAACTTCACAATTCGTCTTTATCGTGCCGACTTCAACTAAACCACAATTCGAAAACAAAAAACTTTGCACAGCTTCTTGTTAACAACCTTGTGACACCATTCCACTTGACCTAAGTACGCATTACAAAAGGTCTAATTAGTGTTTATTTATCATAAGGAACTAAAGTTAATGACATTGTGTTAATCTTATGTTTTTCACAAACACATAACTTACTATTTGGTCAATCTAATCTGTGTTAAGTTCTTAACCCAAACTTGTTTTGATCCCTTACCAAATCAACCCATTATAAATCATCGGCACTGGAAAGTGAAAAAGACAACTATTGTATATCATGCTTGCATAAAAATAACTTAAATACAAAGACAGTTTAAAAATCATTTTGTGATATCCCAATCAGTTGATAGCAAAAGAAAATAAGTGAAACTGATATAACACAAATCCACGACATGTAATCCTTATTACAATAATTGCGAGGAACCTGATAAGTAAAATAAGAAACTGTTGCAATGGTGCAGAATTTGTTATAAATGTTTTTATGAAACAATCTCATAGTAATGCTTTTTTCAAGGCCACTCCCACCCAATGCTTTAGTTAGCTGATTCGGGCTATGTTTATATCCAATCGGTAGAATACAAAAATGTGCAAACTAAAAACTGAAGCTAGTAAATTATTATAGGATAAAAATGAGGAAGGGAGAGACACCTTTTTATCTTCATCAAAATCCAAATCGCCTCATATTCATCCCAAATTTCCGTGGTTGTGACTTTCTTATTGGTCGCAGCTCGTTTTTGCTGGTCCTTTACTTTTTGGAGTTTCTGCGGTTTAAATAGCTTAAGTTAGTCACAAACTTAACATGCCAAGAAGCTACAAAATAGAGACATAAAGCGTATCAAGGCTTCTACACATTCACCAAGAGACTCTCAACCTTTACTCGTTTCTATTATTAAGCTTTTGAATCTGAAGTTCTTGTTAATTCTTATGATGATCTCATAACTACATAATGGTGTATCACTGTTGCTTATTGACTTGTCCTGGTTGCATTTTCATGGCTTGTGGGTTTATCAAGTTAAGCTTAGGAACTATGTTATAAGCCGAAGCCGATAAGGTAAAAATTGGGCTAATTGACTTATCAAGTTTTCAATAAGGTCATAAGTCCATCAAATAAGCTTCGACAAACACCCCCTAAACTCACAAATCATATGTTCAACAATGGCCATAAAATGCTTAATAGGTCCATTTAATCTTAAACAGCAATGATACAAATTCCAAACACCCTTTAAGAAAAGTTTAATTAAGAAAAGTTTTAAACATAAGAGCTAATCCAAACACCCTTTTACTCGATCTGTTTATAATGAAATGTAGTAAGTATTTGTTTCGGCTTATATAGCCGGCTTATGGCTTATTTGATTTTGGGCTTATGTTTTATAAGCTCATTTTTTGTGGCTTATTTTTAAAGTTTTCGGCTTATATAAGTTGATTATGAGATACTAAACTTATATAAGCCGGAAAGTTTGAAAATAAGCCAGAAAAAGTGAGGTTATGAAACATAAGCCGAAAACCAAATAAGCCATAAGCCAGCTATATAAGCTGAAACAAACACCCTTGTAGTTACATATACTACAATTCAACTATATCATCAGCATCATTAAACTAAAAGAAAGACAGTATTTAAAAAAATGAAAAAGCCATGTTAATCTAATTTAACAAGCTAATCCAAACACCCTGTTAATAAGTTTAGTGTTTTATTAATATAAATCATAAAGTTAATAATACTAAACAATTTCATATTTGCAAAAACAGTCCTTGTGGTTTGGTCAAATTGCAGATTTGGTCCGTCAAATTTCAAAATTGCAAAAAACGTCTTTATTTTGAAAGTTTTTTTTTTTTGAACGGCAACTTTATTAAAAAAACTAGCAAGGAGCTAGAAAGACATTACAAAGAAATAAGATATGGGTTTTTTAACCAATACTCTCAAGAAAAAACCCTATTATCATCACTACCTAGAACACAGAAAAAAGAAGGAAACTATGGCATCAAAAAAATCGGTCGAACGATTAGGAATTAATTGTTTAGATAAGTATATTGTTTATATTGTGCAAGTGTTGAATTCACAGAAAGTCGAATCTAGAATTTTTACAAACATTTTAAAACCTTAAATTAAAAAGCGATTAACTATTCAAGCCCCCTTCTAGTTTTTCACATTTCAATATCTTTTTCATTGGAAGTATTTCTGAGGGTGTCAGGCTTGAATTATTCAAGCCCGATAAGCCTGGTCTATTACCTGAAGTGATCATTTTTATGTGTCTTTATGAGATATTGCATATCCAAAAAGATTTATAATTTTATGGCATGGGTTTTTATGTCAAGTGACAAGTGCTCCTAGTTTTTTTCAATCTCGCACCAATATAAAATCAAGAGTAAATTGCAAAAATGATCTTTGTGATTTGGCCAAATTACAGATTTGGTCTGTCAAGTTTTGAAATTGCAAAAAACGTCCTTATTTTTAAGGTTTGGTTCCACTTTTGGTCCTTGGTTGACTTGAAATGACTAAAATACCCCTCTGCAATTTGGCCAAACCATAAGGACCATTTTTGCAATAATAAAAAAAATTTAAAAATATGTAAGAAAATTTTTTAATTTTTTTTATTTCGGTTTCAGTTTACGAGCAGTAATAAAAAAATTATTTTTTGAACGGAAATAAAAAAAAATTTAATTTAATTTTTTTTAATTATTCCTCGTAAATTAAAACCGACATTAAAAAATTACATATTTTTTTTATTATTGCTCGTAAACTGAAACCGGAATAAAAAAATTAAATTTTTTTTTGTTAGCTCGTAAACTGAAACCGAAATTAAAAAAATTATTTTTATTATTATTTTTTTTAACGGCGCTTTTATTTCAAATAAAACACTAGCAAGGAGCTAGAATTACAAAACAATAAGATAGGGATTTTTTAGTCATTCGTTCCAACTAAACGAGGTTTTACTTCTGAACCTACACCCATAAAATGAACTAGAAACAACACTATCAAAAATAATCGTCTTTGATGGAACTTTATCATCAAAAAGGAGCTTGTTACGATACGTCCATAACTGGCACCACATAGTATAGAACACACCTTCTAACATAAAAAAAATTATTATTGCTCGCATATTGAAACCGAAATTAAAAAAATAAAAAAAAATTCTTACAGATATTTTTTATAATTTTAATTTTTTTATTATTGCAAAAATGGTCCTTGTGGTTTGGCCAAATTGCAGAGGGGTATTTTAGTCATTTCAAGTCGACCAATGACCAAAAGTGGAACCAAACTTTAAAAATAAAGACGTTTTTTGCAATTTCAAAATTTGACGGACCAAATCTGCAATTTAGCCAAACCACAAGGACCAATTTTGCAATTTACTCTAAAATCAATTAATCTTTTCAAACATCTCTAACTTACAAAGTCTTTATATCTATTACATCTTACAAAGCGTGTTCACATCTTACAAAGCGTGTTCTGAAAAGATGTTGTATCCCCGTGTAATTAATTCGCAAAAAAATGAAGTCCAACCACAACGCGCGGGTATCATATGCTTGTTTATAAGAATTGTTGCTGCAATCACATTTGACGGATAGGACACTTGCCGCAATCGTATTTAATTACAAAGATGAATTCCAAAATTTATTAAACGAGGTTTTAAACCCGCGCTTCGTCGCGAAGCGCGAGAGAATAACTTTGAAACGGACGATAACCCTAAAGAGTATTTCCGTAAATTTTTAATGAAATTATGAAGTTTAAAAATACAATAATTTACAATAAGTGGTATGCAACTAATAATCAAATTTACTCATACAATAAGTATTCAACTTGATCAGAAATGAAGACAGATAATGAGATAATTGGTTATGGCCTGCATCTAATTACATAACATAATACTTATTTTCATAGCATATCTTCATATCAATGTTGGAAGATTTTATCACCACGTTTGCATTTCCATGAATGAAGATAGTAGTTATCTTCCAAATGTGATTGAATCCTGTAACCAACCATCTTTGGGTGTGGTGGAAGAACGAAAGTGGCTTGACATCGCCTGCAATTCACATATTTTTTAGGCACCCTGGTGGCCTTGATCCTAATATTTTCTTGCTTTGTCTAACACCTGTCACCCCTTCTTCAACGGTCATTTAACCAAAAAAATAAGCAGTTTAAATATGCAATCCCAAACACCTACAAAATGGTTTATTTACTATATCAACACGTAATACTTGACCGCTGAGGACTGACATAGTAAGCTAAAAGGTCGAAACTATGTTTACCAATAAAAACAAAGTAAACAACAATCCCAACACCCTTTAAAATCAACAAAGAGTGTTAAAAAATAGGACGGATGGACCGAAGAGATCCATATGAAGGAGTTCTAAGCATCTAGTCATTGAGACTATATTTTTAGCCTTGTGACTAGCGTCAGCTTGTTTTCTAATTTTTCAAGCATCACAGAAGTGTTAATCAAACTTAAGCTTAGGCAATTTATAACTAATTCCTTAGATGCTAACGATTGAATGAGACGCATATTTGCGTGACCTAATCTCCTATGCCACAACATGGAATTTGCATCAATCGTTGCTAGACAAATTTGGTCTTTAGGCTTTTTATTTCTTAATTTCATCACCATTTAAGCCTTTCTTCTAATACCTATACAATATGACCTTGCATCCTTAGTGATTTCACTATCATGTTTTAAGAAGTTAAAAAAAAAAAAACACTTACTTAACTTATTATCACATATTTGTCATATACTTAACAAGTTAAATCTTAAGTTATCTACATGTTCTACATTATCTATTTTGAGAGAGTCATTCGAAATCGTACCTTTGCCAATGATGTTACCGAGAAGATTGCTACCAAAACTGACATTACCTCTGTTGTATGCCTTGTAGCTTGAGAAGAGCTTTTGGTTACCCGTTATGTGTTTAGAGCATCCGCTATCCTTTATCCACTCATCGGATTCCAAGTCGACTCCAAGGCATATCTATTTATATAGGGCAATAACTCAAATATTTGGTCCCCAATATCTCATAGGTTTAAAGTTGTTGGTGCTAAACATCCCTTGCATTTGATGCAATTTGTTGGGATGTGAGAATGGAAGACACATTTCCCATGGCATGTAACTTTGATGTTGGAAATTTTTCCAAGTTACGGGAAAGCCACAAGGTTGATTTTGTCGACCAACGTTCCTTTTTGGTTGCGGTGTCTTAGGGAGAGGATAATTATTATTGACTCTTCTAGGTTGTGGAGTTTTTGATCTAAAATTAGGTTTGGAAAATCCAACTCTGGGTTTTGACAGTGGCTTATAAAATTGTTTGACTTCATTATCACTAGCAATGGGAACTTTGACATTGTTTACTATTATGTGTTTTGATCTAGGAACCAAAATAGATTTTTTAAAAGACATACTTTTCTCAGATCCAGGCGTAGCTGCTGGCGGTCCCATAATTATTTTGGGGGCCGCCCATATTTATGGGATCTCCATCAGAGGACGCCTTTTTTTGAGCCTTCATAAAATTTTATTTCTTTAGTTCCACTAGATGATGCTTCAAATGAACTAAACCCTAAACCCAATTTTTCACCAGAGGGTTTTTGATTACTTAACATTTCGTTTAGACAATGTGTACTCTTTTCAAATTTATTTAATCTAATGGCTTCCACTTTGAGTTTTTCATTCTCAATTTTAAGCGTATGACATTTTACACATTCGAGATCAACTCCCTTGTTTTTCTCGAGTGTAGACACTTTTTTCTTTTAGAATACTAAGTTCTTTTTCTAAACTATTTCTAGTGGCTTTTAATCTTTTGTTTTAGTGATTATCTTTAAACTTATTTTGCACAGTTTATCATATTCACTATCTAAAACTAAATCATCTATTGATGAGTTTTTAGCACTAAAGTAAGAGGATTTGGAACATACCTCACTTGATGCTTGAGCTACAAGACACGTTACATCTTTGTCCTTCTCATCATCTTCTTCACTGCTATCACTGCAAGAACCTCCGACAAAAGCTCTTTGGTTCTTGTCTTTCGTTGGTTTTGGACATTCTCCATTAAGATGATTTGGGTCGCCGCATCTAAAGCATTTTCTATCGCCTTTACCGTTCTTATCATCATGACTTCTTTGGAACGTCTTTTTGTCATTCCGAGGTTGTCTCATGAATCTACCTCTTCTCTTAAAGAACTTCTTGAAGTCTCTAACCGCCATGGCGTATTCTTCATCCTCACTTCCGGAAGTCAAACACTCTTCATTGCTAGATTCTTTCTTAGCCTTTAAAGCAAGAGATTTTCTTTCTCCCTTAGCTTTGACTATTTTATAATCTTTCTTGATGATCATCTCGTGAACTTTGACATTCCCGGTGAGTTCATCAAGTGACAGTGATGTAAAGTCTTTAGACTCTTCAATCTCCGTGACCTTTGCTCTCTATTTAGGATATAGAGCCCTAAGAAACTTCCTAACATAATTCTTGCTAGACTAATCTTCATCAATAGCTTTTAGACTAGTAATTATAGTATTAAATCTAGCAAAAGTACTATCTATAGATTCGTCTTCAGAAATGACGAATTGTTCATATTGTTGTACCAAAAGGTCAATCTTGTTATCTTTGACTTGGTTATTACCTTGATGGGTGATTAACAAAGTTTTCCAAATTTCTTTTGCCGTATTACACATAAAAATTCTTTCATATTCTTTTCTTGGCAAAGCATTGTAAATGACCATTTTAGCTTCGTTATTTTTGCAAGCTTCTTTTTAAGATCGGCATTTTGCTTTTCAAAAGGGATAACCTCATCTAATTTGGTTTCCGGATTTTGTTGAATAGGTTGAAAATTACCGTTATTAATAACATGCCAAAGATATCAAGATCTTTTGATTTAACATATGTCTCGAATATATTTTTCTAATAAATAAAACTATCACTTTCAAAATGTGGTGGTCTTTGCATAGATTGCCCTTCTAGATATTTGTCAGAATCCATAGATTGATCCAAGCTTTAAAATACAATATATTTTAAAAATATTGAGTGACCTTGGATTCTGATACCAATTGTGAAAACTAGAAGGGGGGTGAATAGTTTGCAGGTTCGCTTTACTTTTTTAAAAGTTTGCTTTCAAAATACTTAGATTCGAGTTGTATATTCGACCAATCAACAATATGAATCAACAAAGTAATATCTAAACTAATACTATATAGCAATCACAACAATGTAAAGACACGAGAGAAGGAACAATCAAACCAAGACACCAAGATTTATAGTGGTTCGGCTACGAAGCTCTTCTTCGCCTTGCTTCATTCCCCGAGTATCCTACTCGAGATGATCAGAGTAGGAGAGTACGTGATATGGAGATAGAGTGGACTGATGAGAGTGAGCAGAGATTAGGGAGGAGATTAAGAGATTTTAGAGAGATAAGAAATGATTTCAAGGATATGATATGATTTGGATTAAGATTAGTGATAGAGAGATAGAATATCACTAGCATTCGAGAGATAGGAGAGAGACGATTTCACTTAGGGAGATAGAGCGGTAAGAAGATAAGAGACAGGTCGGAGATGAGCATTGATTTAAATGAGATTTAAGAGATATGATGTTGATAGAGAGTGGTAGGGAAGACGGATATCGGATTTAGATTTCACTATGTCAAAAGCTCCCTTCAGGCGGAGAAAACTGTTTACACGTCGCTTACGTTATATTCTGACACTAAGCTAAATGTCGAGTCCTAATCTTAGTTAGATACAATCTACCACTTCACAAGCACTATACACTCACAAGGTCTACACTATCAGATATACACACAATTCGAATCACACAATTACACAATATAATTACAATAGAGATTTGATACTTAGAAAAAGAGAGGAGAGATCACTAAATAACAATTCGTTTCTTGGCGAATACGAATGTTCTTCTCTTGCACTTGATAGAGAGGAGAGATGAGAAGAAGAGATTAGATCACTTGAAACAAGATCAAAGGATGTTAGTGATCAAGAGATTTAGAGAGAGAAAGAAGGTTTTTAGAGAGATAAAGTTATCTAAAAAAATTCGTGCAAAGAGGTGTGTTTCTGCTAGGAATGAAGCAGTATTTATAGGCAGGGAATCCCAACGGTCATCTAGTGGCGGTTCCGGCGGTCCCTTATATATAAGGGGGCCGCCAGGCCTATAAGGGGGCCGCCACTGGACTCCGCTCCCTTTTTTGTCTTTTTGTGGTGAAGGTTGTATCTGTTATGGAACCTTCCATTTCAGAGAGAAAATTTGAATTTCAAATTTTAAGTTTTTAATAAAACTTTTCTTTTAATTAGAAAATATTTTGTAAATGTATTTTTGAGAAAATACTTTTGTAGAATTAAAAGTGAGGATTAAGAGAAAAATATTTTCTTGATCACTAATCATGTTTAATGATTTGTTTATTCATACCTTAAGTGATCACTAATCTTAGAAATGGAATTTTACATTTAATAATTTGTAAACGTTTATTTTTATTGTAAACGTTTTTACATTTTGTTATTACCAAAATGTTGAGAGGTCGAAAAATATAAATAACGTTTTTAGACATCATTTGTATTAATACATATGTAATATGATGTTGTCAATTTCCATTAAAAAGATCTTAATAGATCTATTTTACATAATTTATTTCTATACTGAAACTCAACAAGGTTTCAGTAGATCCATTCATCTGAAAAAACTCAACAAGGTTTCAGTAGATCCATTCTTCTAAAGAAACTCAAGAAGGTTTCCGTAGATCCATTCTACTAAAGAAACTCAACAAGGCTTCTATAAATATACTTTTAAACTTCAAATTTTCAAGAATTATATCTATTTAATAATTAAACTCAGCCCGGTTTAAATACAAACTAGACAAGTCAAACAAACACTTTCACTAATTTAGTAAAATGATGTATATAATCTGATATTTAATAATAACTTGTATAATTATCAATATCTTGTTTCAAATAAACTCTCCTTGATTTCATTGAACATGTTACAGTTATCTAATAAAATAACAATTTGCATTTTAAGAGATATGTTTCAAAGAAACTCCACTTGGTTTCAATGAATCCATTCCAATAATCTAATAAAATAGAAACTTATGTTTTAAGAGATTTGTTTCAAAGAAACTCCACTGGGTTTCAATGAATCTAAATTCGACATGATTTGAAACCATGTTAGTAACTGGCGCACCAATTACATTTACAGGAGTAGTCACAATCGTGTTTGTCATCCTGAAAGATCAACACAAACAGTTAAATAAACTGTTATAAACCGGTATCTAAGAAATTCAATCCTGATTTCTATAACCTTGTACCGGATTTGCTTCAAAGAAACTCAATCTTGGTTTCAATGAATTAACTATATCAGTTTAATAGAATCTCAATCTTGGTTTTAAAATAATCTGATCCGAACAACTAATTTTAAAAATCGTTATAGATCTGTAATTCCAAATCTGTAAATTACAATTATGTTTAATTAAAATTGATTTCCAAAGAAACTCAACCTGGTTTCGATAGAAAACAGTTTATATATAAAATCTGTTAATAATAATTAATCCGATTTAACAAAAGTGTTTTAAATCCTGTTACACAGAATCTGTTTTAAGATTATAGGGAAACATGTACACTTTTATTAAAATAAAATCACATTACAATTAATAAATAATTAACATAAAATAAATAACAAAAAATAAAACAAACAGAATGGGGTAGAAGCAGAAGACAAACACTATGAACGATAAATAAAGAAAGCAGTAAAAGGTTGTGGAACGAGGCACGTGTTGGACATGCTTCCCTTAAAACAAATTCGCCGTCTGTCTCCCAGGGTACAACGTTCAAAGCTGTTGTACAGCCGGACCTGACAAACTTGCCTGAAATATCACGAAAGCAATCGTATGATTCTGATCGAAAGGATTGCTGGAACTTGGTTGCTCTGGAGCTTTATTTTTTTGGTAGTGTCAATTGAATGAGGTTATGGCTATATTTATAGTGAAAACTTATCTTGTCCTCCAAGATAATATATCTTCAATAATTATACAAATCAGTTATAAAGAAAGCTGATTTGTATAGCTTTTCCCACACGAAAATATATATGCCATAATTATACAAATCAATTAAAAAGAAACCCGATTTATATATCTTTTATCACACGAAAATATTATGTACAAACTTACGACTATATTTATAGTGAAAAATTATCTTGTCGTTCAAGATAATATATCTTCCAGAATTATACAAATCAGTTATAAAGAAAGCTGTTTTGTATATCTTTTGTCACACGAAAAATATATCTTCCATAATTATACAAATCAATTAAAAAGAAACCCGATTTATATATCTTTTATCACACGAAAATATTATGTACAAACTT
>BQNB010021653.1:0-63986 GCA_026074375.1 Tanacetum coccineum | reverse complement strand
CATGTAAACAACTTTGTAACACTTATTTTAAAAACCTTTAATAATGACACTGTAGTGACTTCTATGGTTCACGGTAACTCCAATCAAACTCGCAAAGAAGCGGAGAAACAGGTCAGCGCGAAACGTATAAAAAACCTTATTTCTTTAGGGAATTACGTCAATGCAACCCGCCTTATACCTCTCTTATAGTTTGTTCTAGTGGATGAGCCATACTTCCCATGAGTCCATAGCATCTAGTTTTTAATTCAATAAAAAAGCAAGTTTCATAGTTTAACGTCTTATTAATTATTTACAAAAAACAGTTTTCCATGAAACAAATGGTTGGTCACTATGAGCATGCATTAGGCGTGTAAAAATTAATAGACTACATAAACATCATCTTTTAAGGCATATGGCATAATTAATTAGGCGCATAAACAATTAGACATTAAATAATCATGCATACTAAGATTCATAATTCAAAAGATGACATTTAAGCATACAAGTAAACATGTAAAATTCGAGGTCTCTCGCGAGTCTTCCCCAAATGGAGAACCATAAGACCCTCACTAGGTTTTCTGCTAAAGTACCTAGATCACCCCATTCATCACAAAATTTATGATTGAGTGGGTCTTATAGCCGGAATAGACAAAATTAAAAGGAAGCAAACAATGCTTAATTAAAAATTTAATTTTCCTTTAAACCTTTATTAACTTTTAATAGTTTTCAAGATCAATGTCTACTTATTTTATTTATCTTATGGCAAGAATCTAATATTATTGTCATATTTTCTAATAAAACATAAATAAATTATCAAGCGCAGCATATCATAGACTTTGTTTTAATAATAGGCATGTAAACTAGGCGTATAATTAAAACAAACACGTGTAACCCATAAAGCTAAAACGAGTTGACTCGTGATGCCACTGTTGGGATTCAACATCTAGGTAACCAAGTTAGCTACGAGTACGCAGCGGATTTAGATCTAGTAATAGCATATGATTAACACGTGACTGAAAAGTAAATAGAAAGCGTACCTCTCAGCAATTGATCAAGAAAAAGAATTAAGCGACTAAAACAATCACCTATACGGTTGCTCATACAATCACATCAACCGAATGTATTAAGCTATGCTAGGCTTAACTTCACGAACAATCAACCATTGAATAATTACCCGATTACCAAACAACTTCTTGACTTGTAATCGAAAAAGCACAAACCGAATTAGGTTTTATAAAACCCTAATTATTACCGAATTCTTAATAGCCGAATCAAACCAAAACCCAAAACCCTTAAGGGTTTGTTTTTCAAACAGAAGACCAAACAAAACACCTTGTTAACGATTCTTGAATGTCAAGCAGGGAGTGAAACAAGTATGGATGAATATTAAGCAAAGCTTAATTGAATTCGGTGAGAGGGATAAACCGAAAACCAAAAGAACCTCTTGAGGGTTTTTGTCAAATCGGTGAGAAAGAAAACCAAAGAACCAAATGTGATTTTGGGCAAGGGTGTATATAGCCTTTGTAACCTCCTCAAGTTATACTAGGAAAGCGAGTCCAAGTCCAAGTCTAATACCTCTTTCTCTTTGTTTTCTAATTCAACACAAACACCCCCTCATGAAGTCATAGAGGGCTGGCTAAACCAAGCACCCCCTTGGGTTCATGTTTTGTCAAATTAAGTCCCTCGGTTTTATTTATTGTGAAGTATAAATACATTCTTAGTGTATTAATGTGTGTGCCCCAATAGGCTCACATATTCGTAACGTATCCATGCTAATACGACTACCACAATCCAACAGGAAGTCGATGCGGGTGTCGTATGGGGTTCTCTCACGAGAAGTTTTACAACTCCCTAGGCAGTGTACCTAATTGTTGTAGTGTAGTATAGCCAAGACTTGGGGTTGCTTATCGTTTCGCTTAGAGAATAGGTTTGGAAGGTCTAACCATAATCTAACTAAATTCTAAGGGTTGAAGGAAGATTATTTTTGTGTTCTTATATTTTATGGAAAGCAAGTAAAATCAATATGTTGAGAGGTTGGTTTGATTATCTAATAACTAAACTAATATTAAATCTAAACTACTGGTGATAACTTTATGATAAGGAAAGCTGGATTTACTTATCATGCACTACTCCTTAGACTGCTTCTCCTAAATTTTTTGCCTTATCACCCTTGTGATGATCTGTGTAGGTATTTTCTAAAGTATGGATAAATTACACGAAAATGCCACCTACGTAATAAGCTCCCAGAGCAACGCACTGGAAAGGAAGTATGAAGACTATTACAAGGCCCCTGTGATACCTATTGAATGCATGTGAAATAACCTAAGAGGGATCAACCAGAATAAGGGTAAGGTATGATTAAAACATGTAATTGAATGATAACAATAGGGTTTATAAGCCCTAAAATGACCTCCAATAGCTGATAAATAAGTTAGGGTTCGTACCTTAACTTTATTATAAAGTTGCACCTAAATGACCTAAATTCAGTTTATATATATAGAGAAATTATGGCGACGGCATCACTTTTTAGGTGTGACGCCATCGTGAATAGAATCTTCTAGATCTGCTTTTGAGTCAGCACGGGCTGACGCCGTCGTGAGATATGGTGACGCCGTCACTTGATGAGATGTGACGGCGTCGTGCGGAACTTCTGACGCCGTCTCTAGCGACTGTAAAGAGAGATGATTAATAATCTTGGTGTTGGTCCGTAGTCTTGTCTGTTTCTTCTCCAAATGAGCCCAAGTCATGTGCAAATCATCCAAATGCCATCCAAATGCGAAATACCTAAAAAGGAACGATTAAGTACCTATTTTGGGCATTAATACGTGATTTTCGGGGTAAAACGACCCCGAAAAAGTGTATAAAATGACACCTCATCAAATACCCTACACTTGGGATTTGCTTGTCCTCAAGCAAATGGGCTTTTCTATCTAGACAATATCAATATAAGGGGTCATTTTACCTACTTTTTAAAAGTATTCTACCACATAACCTTCTAGACCTCGTAATTAAAAGCACGGAAAATACATACTAGCACCTCACATAAGTGTTTGGAATTCTCTCTTCCTCTTGGTTATATAATAAATTTAAAGCATGAGGGAAACGGAAAATCAACACTCATTACCTGTCATGGCATATAAATTACCATAGGCTTGGTAAAGGATCAAACCTCCACCGCTAGGTACAAGTATTGTTCATTACTATCTAGAGGACTTTTAAAAGTTTGTGAGGTATAGGTGTAAGATAACATATAATGGAAACGGAAACAGATGGGATAAATTTGGGTGGTGACTTTGGTGGATTTGGAGTGGAAGGGTTAGCTAATTAAAGAATACACGCTGATTTGGTTGCTAAGCCAAGATTCGGACGAAGATATACGAACTCTACAAAACTCTACACCAATCTCTTTTTTTTTCTTTTCTCATTTTTCATTTTTTTAATAACATAATACATCAAGGGGGTTTACAATATACGTACCCCTACACTTGAGCTTTTAAATGCTCGAAATATACAATCTAACTAATGACCCAATTTGAAATGGATCAAAACAATCATGGAGATCATTTGACAAACATATGGGGGTATTAACTTAACTTTTCTTCCCTATTCTTTCACGAAATAAATACTACCATGAATCCCAATCGTCTTAAAACTGTATTTATAAGGATAAAGACTTAGCAACCGTGTACTCAAATAATCAACTTAGGTTAAAACAATAATGTACTAAAAATGAGCACATATGGGGTAGGCTAAGGCTTTTTGGTTGTAATGATTGGTTTAAGGGTAACAATGCTCTTCATTAATACTCCGGATTAACCAGAAAATTACGAGAACCATGAAAAAGGATAGGCTCGGAGGGTTGTACTAGGGTATCTCGCACTAAAAATGAGTGCGTAGCAAGGGTGTGGGATAGTTATATGATCAAGGTAACCATTATAACAATTACAGGTTTAAAACATGGGTTATTCCTAATGCCTCTTATCAAGCAAATCCTAATACTCACTATGCGGTCTCGGGATGCATCACTAAAACAAGTTCTAGAATTTAATATACTACCGGTACACTCATATAAATTTTACTAACGCCAGACGTTCCAGAAAAGGAGACAAAGACCACATGTACACATCCGTATCCGCAGAATAGATACATGTAACTGCTTATTCCTTAACTCGAATCGGGTAAAGATAAAAATAATCTTGGGCTACCGATGATAGGTACCCGAATTCCTAAAAATCTATGGGCGAACCTCACATTTTTAGGGTGGAATTTTGGGGTTTTGTGCTGACGCTAATAATACTCGGTTTTCGTCGGTATGTGTAATAAAAAAATTTAAATTTTGGTAAAAATTACCTTTTTTATAGTATGTTTCGATATATTACTCATATTTTTTAGGACAAAGCAAATGACAAATGAAGAAATGGTTTTTAAGGCTTATTTTCCCCCTTACACTTAAGTTGAACATTATCCCCAATGTTCTCTATAGGTACCCGTAAAACAGATAAAGGGAAAAGAAAATAAAGGAAAAGAAACTAGTACTCCCCTGGTTTGCTCAATAATGGAGAAGAAATAAATGATAACTGATTAAATTGTCCTCCAAGAATCGTCTAATGGGGATTCCTAAGAATTTCTAAGCTTCTTCTCATCAAATATAACCTGTAATCAAAGACAAAGACAACTATACCAAGCATAAAATGTGCAATTTAATAATATACAATATGAAATTTAGGTCAGACTCGATAGATAGGATGAATGAATTATTAAATACTCAGACTTTTACAGGCTTATACAGGATAATGCTTGTATTGAATGTTATGCAAGTTTTATTTTTAAAAATAATTAAAAATTTTAAAGTTTTCTAAACCTGGGCGTTTGACGCTGTCGGGGTTTTATGTAACCCTGTCGCAGGTGTCGTGGTGACGGCGTCGCGTTGGGATCGTGACGCCGTCTCCACCGTTTGTGAAAACGAATTTATTTTGTTCTTAATGAAAAATTTCCTACACTTGATTTATAAGTTAGTTCCTGTATAAATGGCTGCATAAGGTCTGATATTTCATAATCCAATCATATGACTCGATACTGACGCGAATTAATCTAAACAATTTATTAAACATGTTTGAATTTTGCTCAAAAGCCTATTAAATTCCCCTACACTTATTTTTTGCAAAATACCTTTGATTGAGATTAAGGCGAGGTTAAAAACAATTCAAAGCATGATTACAAAATAATTCAAACATAATAGAATAAATTAAGAAGAATAAAACACACAAGACACTACTAATATGCGGGAAAATAAATTGGTTTGCCTCCCAAGAAGTGCTTTTCTTTATTAATAAGTCTTGTAGCTAGACTCAAAGTCACATGTCCTTACGTTGTTTCATGAATGCTTACGTATCCATGCTTAAGCCACTCTTTTATACTTTCATCCACTTGGTATTCAGGACCTAGGTTTAGGTAGCCTTTGTATATGAATTTGTTCTTTTCATAAAGGTGCCTGAATCCATTCATCAAATCATTTTGGCTGAGCTCTAATAATGGTGGGATTTTGCTCCAGTTGAAATTCTTGAGCCTAGTTATTGTACGTGGCATCCTATAGGTGTATGTGTCGAAGATCCTAATGAATGAGACTAAACCATTAGCGATGTCATATTTGAGAAGATCTTTTTTATATCTCGTGTGGTTGAAGAGTTGCAACATGATGGCACTGATCATAGGAGCTTTTGTGGTCCAAGTATTCATAGTATCTCTGTTTAAATTCTCGTTGACCCTGTAGATGTCAAAACCCACCAAGACAAACATTGATTAACTTACTGAATAAGCCGATCAATTAAGAAAAACTTTCCAAAGAATAAAATTATGCTTAAAAGTAAAAAATTGCTCATTCCAAAATAATTTCTACATTATCACCTTCCGAATAACTTAAACTTAATCCAACACTATGTTACTTTTCCATAAAGTTAAGGTTAAAGACTGTAAGAGACTGTGTGAATAAAGATAAATGAGCTTAATCCGTAATCCATGAAAGTTAAGGTCGTTTAAGCAAAAACAACAAAAAGTAATAGAACTCCATAGTCAATACCTTCTTTAATGCCATGATGAATGCACTGTCCGTTGAGAGAAAAGGTGCTACTCAGGGTGTTCTGGACATGAGGTCAAGCCATGACCGTATGTAAGAAGCATTGACTGCCAAACTGCGAGAATATTGATATTCTTTCCTTGTTGACCATAAATATAGTTTGATTTTGAATATAAACGTTTAGAACAATCCGCATGTTACAAAATAGATGAAGCCTAATAAAAGCAAGCATTTTGTTTTCGTTATTATTCTTACGTAACAGACAATGTAAGAATAATAACGAATATTAGTATTACCGCTAGACACTCAGCGACCACCTTTACACTCTTAACAAGTGCAGTTTCGTTGAGAAACTCTCTGATGGAAAGGCAAAAAGTAACGTAAAAAGCAAAACCATCAGCAAAATGATTCCCCTAATCATATGATTTATCTAGACGGTAAAAATTGCATAGATTCTGAGAATTCACCTGTTATCAAAAAGACCTCCAGTACTTTCTAATAGATCCGGTAGAGCTGAATGTCCAGAAAGTGTTGATGCAGTAACCTTGAAAACTATTCATGCTCCCAAGCTACCTGCATGTAGAAACTTTTAGCATAAAGCAAATAACTTTCTAAACTCTAACAAGTCGATGTAATATTTATGTACATTTACAACATCAGTGTTTTAGCCTAACCGTAACCCCTACCTCTGCTACATTAGATAACCCCTGCACACAAGAATAGTAAGACATAAATATAATATTGAAAAACTTATGGCACTCAAAAAGTAAGGTATTCCATAGAGGTGGCTTTTTGATTAAATGTTTTGGGTTGTTTTATCTCACACAGGTCAGGTCAACAATGCCTGTTGTGGAACAGGTCAACCAGGTTGAAAGTCAACCAAAATCTATTTTTGATGCATACGACCTCCTAGCGCATTAATAGGTAATGTTTTGTATAATAGGTAATGTTTTGTTACACCATTTATCTGCTGAATTTACTAAATATGATGTGAACATCGAAAAAACCATTATATTTTAGTCATTTAAGCTGTCTATATCAGCAGTCCCAAACGCACCCTTACCTAAGTTTGTAACAGCAGAATTTTCACTGGCTTATGTGTTAGTTATGTACTAAGAAACTGTTTTCATTATTTTGTTACACCATTTATCTGCTTAATATACAACATATGGTATGAATTTGGAAAAACCCATCGTCTTATAGGCATTTAAGCTGTCTATATCAGCAATTCCAAATGCACCCTTAGCTAATTTGGTAACAGCAGATATTTCACTAGCTAATGTGTTCGTTGTGTACTTATTAGCCTTTACGCATATTCCTCACTGTAAACGCCGTAGGAAGTGTTAGGATTTAACATCTAGGTAACCAAGTTAGCTACGAGTACGCAACGAATTTGGATTTAGTAATAGCATATGATTAACACGTGACTGAAAAGTAAAGAGAAAGCGTACCTCTCAGCAATTGATCAAGAAAAAGAATTAAGCGACTAAAACAATCGCCTCTACGGTTGCTCACACAATCACGTCAACCGAATGTATTAAGATATGCTAGGCTTAACTTCACGAATAATCAACCTTTGAATAATTACCTGATTACCAAACAACTTCTTGACTTGTAACCGAAAAAGCACAAACCGAATTAGGGTTTATAAAACCCTAATTATTACCGAATTCTTAATAGCCAAATCAAACCAAAACCCAAAACCCTTAAGTGTTTGTTTTTCGAACAGAAGACCAAACAAAACACCTTGTTAACGATTCTTGAATGTCAAGCAGGGAGTGAAACAAGAATGGATGAATATTAAGCAAAGCTTAATTAAATTCGGTGGGAGGGATAAACCGAAAACCAAAAGAACCTCTTGAGGGTTTTTGTCAAATCGGTGAGAAAGAAAACCAAAGAACCGAATGTGATTTTGAGGGATATTGGTGTTTATAAGTCGTGTGATTTGGGTTAGAGGGCAAGGGTATATATAGCCTTTGTAACCTCCTTAAGTTATACTAGGAAAGCAAGTCCAAGTCCAAGTCTAATACCTCTTTCTCTTTGTTTTCTAATTCGACACAAACACCCCCTCATGAAGTCATAGAAGGGCGGCTAAACCAAGCACCCCCTTGGGTTCGTGTTTTGTCAAATTAAGTCCCTCAGTTTTATTTATTGTGAAGTATAAATACATTCTTCGTGTATTAACGCGTGTGCCCCCAATAGGCTCATATATTCGTAACGTATCCGTGCTAATACGACTACCACAATCCAACAGCTCCCACTTGGGAGTTGGAGTAGCACTTTAACACGTATACCTATAATTGGCAAAGTCTAGCAACCCACACAATTATTTTTACATTTGGAATATTATAAGATAAGAGTTTCAAAAACATCTTAGCTATTTAATGGTTATAAATTTCTTGCTTTATAATCATCCCTTTGTTCAAATACCGTTAAACCATGGATATGGATCCTCAGTCATTCCATATAGTTTAACATTATGTTTCTCGTTATAGAAATAATTCAGATATACCAAATGTAATCAAGAATCATCTTGCATTACCCTTTGGGAACGGCCATTCATTTATCTGATTAAATCTGGAGAGGGCCTAATAGTAACTTTCTGCACATATCAAGTGGAGGAACAAATCCTTTATTGACTACAAGTGTTGTGGATGCTGCTTCACATATACTTTGAAAAATAGCTTTTATAACTACCTTATTTCAGGACAGCGTTTGGCTATAATTACAAAGTGATATCCACACATGCAAAACTTGCTTGCATCTTAAGTCTAACAACAATTTTTATCAACCATTTTGACATTTTACTCATGACATGGATCCAAAAGTAAATGATCAAAGGTTAGGGTATCCAATATGCATCCCTTATAAATACATATGAGTTTGGTAGGAAACAATCCATATATTCACGGAATATAACCAACACTCACATTTGCCTTACATAACAATATTCCCATATTGTTAACCGATAATGGACATATTTAGAATGATAAATCATTCATGGATTAAACATGCAAATATAGAATAACAGTTGTTATATGAATGATAACAAATCCCAAGTATCTTTATTCATCAGAAATTAAAACTGTCTTACAATTCTAAAATTATCCAAATACTAATCAAACACAGAGTTACATGAAATTACTAGCTGGTAACAATCCAATATTCCTAGTTAATTCAAAATGATTAGGGAATGCAAAGCCTTTATGAAAGGGTCTGCTAAATTATCATATGTGTCAATCTTTTCTATCTTTACATCACCCATCTTAATGGTCTCGCGAAGATAGTGAACTTTTGCGCGAAAATGTCTTGCACCTTTAGTGACTCCATCATCTTTCGCTATTGCTATGGCTCCAGTATTATCACAATACATACTTATGGGTTCTTCAATTGTGGGAACAATGCCAAGCCCAGAAATGAATTTACGAATCCATACAGCCTCTTTCGATGCATCAAAAGCAGCGATATATTCAGCATCTGTAGATGAGGTTGCAAAAATACTTTGTTTTGTACTTTTCCAGTCAACAGCACCTCCATTTAGAACGAACACATATCCAGTCTGCGACTTTAGGTTGTCAGCATCCGTCAGATATCCAGCATCAGTGTAGCAAGAAACTCTGAGCTGTCGTTTCAAATTACCTCCATATACCAGAAACATATCCTTAGTATTGCGAAGATACTTAAGAATATTTTTAACAGCAGTCCAGTGTTCTTCACCCGGATTCTGTTGAAATCGGCTTGTCATGTTTTGTGCAAACGCAACATCAGGACGAGTACATCTCACAGCATACATAATAGATCCTATAGCCGAAGCGTAGGGAATATTCTGCATGCGCTGTTTCTCAGCAGGCGTTGAAGCACCTTGTGACTTACTCAATTTAAGCTTTTCTTGCATTGGGATCGTTCCACGCTTGGAATTTTCCATCTTCAATATGTTATACAACATATGAATTTTACGAAATAAAACATTGTGCTCCCACTTTGAAGTCAGGTTGTACTCAATGAGTTTATTTAATTTATCAAAAAATCAATATTATGATTAAACTTAAGATCTCTGCTCCTAGATGCATGATCCAATCCCACTTGGATTCTATTATTTGTATTACTCTTATAAAGATTTTTTTAAAACTCATAACATTTCTGATTAATCACCGTCCTCGCAAAATGTATCATAAAGAAATGAGTTATAAAATTATTGGCATTTTACAAATATAGACGCATACCTTTTGATTAAACATCGTCCTAGAAACGGTTATATTTAAGGAAATAAGTTATGATCCTTAATTCGCCATATGTCAGATTCAAGAAAACTTGTATGACAATTAGTTATCTTTATATAATTAATGCGTGTA
This sequence comes from Tanacetum coccineum, assembly GCA_026074375.1. Taxonomy (NCBI): domain Eukaryota; kingdom Viridiplantae; phylum Streptophyta; class Magnoliopsida; order Asterales; family Asteraceae; genus Tanacetum; species Tanacetum coccineum. The sequence goes on along the minus strand of BQNB010021653.1, from coordinate 53,582 downwards.
GAAAAGAAAGATTTAATCATAGTCAATTGCTTGAGTAATATTAAAAACTCTTGTCATCAGTCAGGCATTAATATGTATACAATTTTGTCCTTATGAGCCTTTCTTCAAAAGAAACTCATTATAACCTTACATTTTACTGTTTGGTGAAAGATCAATCAAGCTTAAAACATTGATTGCCTTTTAAGGACTGCATCTTGTCATTCATAGTTCTAAGATATTTATCAGATTCAAGATATGATAATTCATCTTATTAGTTAGCAGGTTTAATATGACCCTCTAACTTATATTCCTCAGCATTGATATTAAAATATCACTCTATTGATGAGGCATCCTCGCGGATTTATGAATGAGAGTTACATTATACTTTGGTTTGACATTTTCATGTTTAACCTTAGTATGACATCAGCAAGTGAATTCAGAAGGTTATGTATTTTTGTTCTTGAATATCTTCAAGATCTATGGATACTCCCACTTACTTTTGTAAGTAGAGATAATTCTCTAAATACCAAGTATTTAAGCAACAATAGATTGTTCTTAAATGGGACAACAAAATACATTTTACAGTTCTCATCTCTAGCTTGTTAATAATATGCTTCATAAGATATTAACAAATTTCAGACGTTTAATATAAGATACATAATGAGGTTCATCCCAATCTATAAATAGATAATGTCTTGAATATCTTCTAGGTTGGAACTATATTGAGTGTATCCATGACACGCGAAAATTTCTAACCTTGATTGATTTTGGAGGTAGAGCAATTAAAGTTATTAGAAATCAAACAATATGAATATAGTTTGTCTAAACATATTAGACATACCATAATAAAGTGGTATTCTATAAGTATTGAAATTGTGAGACTCTATCAGAATTTCCTAGATAACTTAATTCTCTTTGGATCAAATACTTACCAATTGAGTCGAGCCAAATTGAATACAAAGTATTTTAAACCAAATGCATGTATAACGTATACTTCTCTGAATATAGTAATAATCTATGTTAATGTGTTTTAAGAAAACAGAACATGTCACGCAATGTTGCAAAAATCGCGAGTTGCTAACCGGGCGGTCGACCACCCTGTAGCCTGTAATCGGTCTAGGCGCGATTAATCGATGATTAATTGGTTTTGCAAATTATATATATAAATTTCAAAGTTACTTTAGGAGATGGATACTAACACTTTAATACACTAAAATTAAATGAGTTCAAAGTTACATTGTTCAATACATAGACATAGATAATAATAAAGTTAACAGTTAAAATTCAAAGTCACATCTGTAAAAAAATTGTTTTGACTTTCGTTTGATCCGATTAGGTCGATTCTGACGATTTGTGTTCGGATTTGTACCGATTTTTGGCCGATTTGACCGATTTTTTACCGATTTTTGACCAAACCGATTTTTCACCCGATTTGCCTTATTTTCCAAGGTGTATCTGTTCGTGGTCTTTGGTTATGCTTAGTGCTGCTCATTCTATATTAGTGCTGCCAACAGTACTAAATTCGAAGTTAATTCTGCCACGATTGTCAAAAGAAAATATTAGTACTGCTTGAATTTGTGACAGATTAGCAATGGATTAGTGACACTTAATGCGTCACTAAAAGCCTGGGAGGAAGGAGAATCCAAATTTGTGACACATTAGCCACAGTTTAGTAACTAAAAAGTGTCACAAATAGTATGGGAGGAAGGAGAACCTGATTAGCGACGCATTAGTGACAATTTAGTGACAGAAAAAGTGTCGCTAATAGCTATGGGAGGAAGGAGAATGCACATTAGCGACGGATTAGCGACAGTTTTGTAACAGATAAAGCGTTGCTAACAACAAATAGTGGTAATTTTTAGTACTGCTTCCTTTGCTTCCTTTAAAAAGTTTATAATGCTCGATTTTGTTACTACCACTGTGGGACGAATGAAAGTGTTTGTGTTGCTTGGATTTTTAAGATATGCTTTCATGGATCAATTAAGGGTTTCTGATATAAGTGATTATTGAAGCATTGAAGGATTCTTTGTGTTCGGTTTACAGACAAACAAGGTTTGTTGGTTTTCAGTTTATTGGAAATAAACAAGGCAGCTTGTATCATTTTTTTACTTGGAACTGTGTACTACAAAGAAGAAGAAAAGTAATCTTTTGACGGTTTCTTTTTAAGCAAAGAACCTAAAACAAAAACAACAAAGGTATATTGTTTGTGCTTATATGTGTTTCTGTTGGTAAGAAACGTAACCTTTATACTTAGTGATCCATTGAAGATTACTAACTTGCCAAAGGGGGGGTAGTTGGATAACTGCTCGTTAAATTTTATGCTGTTCGAACATGTTAAAGCTAGCCAAAGTATGAGTTTGTGCTGCTAAGGTAACATTAATAATGCTACTGATTTTTAGTACCGCTAGTATTGGGCTAACAAAGTTTATACTGCCAGTTAAAAGTTTAGTACTGCTTTGTGAAAGTGTTGTACTGTTGGTTTATTGTTTGTACTGCTAGCTTTAGCAGATATTGGAAACACACACTTTGGGTTCTTTGACATAACAGAAGCCAAGTTTGGTGGTGTTTATGTTTTGAATTTTTGGATTGTTTAAATGTTCTTAAAACAATAAAAAGGTAGCTCGTATTAATTTAAAGAAATGATTTACGAAGATGGTTATTTATCACCTATTGAAGTTGAAGTGAAGTGTTTTCATGCGTGTTCGTATCATACTCAAATGGCTTACTAACGATAGAGTAACTTGTTCGTAAGCTAGAAACGATGTGACGGAAGACTTTGTCAAAATCTAGCAAAGGTGTGGTGATTTTACTTATGGAGCTCAATGCTCACTTTGCTATCACTTAAGTACATCAGTGTCTCCATATAAGATGAGAATTTGTCCAAGAGGTTGCGTATCTACTAATATTTCAACAGATGTTTATAAGTTACATCACGAGATAGTACAAGATATCAGACACAATTTGGGTTATTCTACTTCAGCATCAAGTTCGTTTTTACTTAGTTTTCTTCATCAGTAATCATTACATAAGCTACAAGAATTGAAGATTCAAGAGAATGTTAACATATGGGTTTCAGGGAAGCTTATTGTTAAAAAAATGTTTTAACCATACTACATGCACCACTTGAGGGAAAGTGTTTTCGTTACACTACAATACTGCTAGTTTAAATTTTTACTGCTCAGATTCATTTTTCTTAAGGCGCGTCATGGAGGGCAATTTGAGTCATTGGATGAATGATGGATTAGTAGTCGTGGTAAATGATTTGTAGCTATTATGATCCAAGTCGCATATCTACAAAGACCCCTATTGGATTATGTATAAAAAGGGGAAGCAGATTGCAGTTTATTGATTTTCAGCTTATTATGTGTGGGGTGGCATGTTCAAGGGTTACAAAAGGAAATCTGAATAAGGGGAATTTTTGTTTCATTTTTAGAGAAGATGATCACATTCTCAACCTTCATGGGGAAGCGTTCTTGTCTTTATGATGAAGTTTCTACACTGACTTTGTTTGTTTTGTCAACAACAAATAGGGGAAGATTGTTAGGATTACTTGATTAGATGAAGCAAAATAAATAAAAGAAAGAAACAAAAGGATCAGAATCGACATTAAAGAATTCTACAAGCTAGCGGAGAATTATTGAAGATTTAGACAGAAGATATCAAATGATGCAGATTCTGGAAAGATATTCTTAAGAAGATAAAGATAACAGAAGATCTTCTGATGTTAAAAGATTTAACTTGTTTATAACTTTAAGTTTAACTTCCTTTGTAAGTCATGTTATCTCTCTATTAAAGAGATCATATACATGTATTTTAAGTACATAAAAGAAAAAACATGTGTGTGTATATCTCAAAGGAGGATGTAGACGTCCTATAGTGGTGTGGGTGTAGCCGATCAATGTAATCAAGGTTTTCTTGATCCCAGTTAACGTTAGAGATAAGGTAAATGTATTATTCTGACAAATACTATTGAGGTTAGTGATAACATATGGAAATAAAACTTTGATTAAATAACATTGAATCATGTTCATTATATTCCGCTGCATTGTATCTATATTCTTTGTTATTTTTGTTAATCCTAGATATAAAGATCTAACCAATCTGAGCTATAAACGATCTCCACAATAATCTAAACTACTAGTGTTAACTTTATGATAAAATGATGTATTTACCTAATCATGCACTACTCCTCAGATTGCTTCTCCTAGATCTGTTGCTTTGTCACACTTGTGACGATCTGTGTAAGTATTTCCTAAGTCATGAACGAATTACACGAACCCGCTGTCTATTTAATATTCCATTAAGGCAACGCACAAGTAAGGTAGTATGAAAATTATTACAAGGCCCCTAAGAGTATATTAAATGCATGTGAAATATCTTAAGAGGGATCAACCATATTAGGGGTAAGGTAGTATGAAGACTGTTACCAATGGTATCCTTTCTACACACTAATGTTTCCCTAGACGTCTATGCCAATTTAATATCATATGGATAGTTTTCTAGAGCCTAACGCGCACATCCATTGTTGGGATTTTATAACTAGTTAACCATTTAACCACGAGTACGCAGCGGATGGATCTAGTTTTAGCATATAGATTAACACATATAAATTAAACAAGTAATTTACTAACCTTCTGTTTAATGATAAAAATCAATAAACTAACACCAGATCTTGATCTTGAAAACTTAGTAGTTAAGTTACCACCTCTACGGTTGCTCACACAACACGTCAAACAAGTACGTCACGATGCTAGTCGTTACTTCACGTCTCTCAAACACCAAGTGTTGTACCATCTTTTCCTTGAACCGAAAACCAAAACAACCCTTGTAGTCTTGAATAAGCTTCAAAACTAATTCGAATCCTTAAATATGATGCGTTCGAATGGTTATAAAAGAGAAAGGTATAATATGATTATATTAATTAACTTATGCATGTAACTGGATCATGCAACCATTTAATAATATAATCATGAAGAGTGTATATCAATGCTTTTTGTTTGTCGACAATGGAGAAAAGAAAAGCTGATATATCGATCGTATGTATTGTGTGTGTCGTAACAAACAAAAATATGGAGAGAATTTTGATTTCTCTATCTTAGAAATCGGATGAATAGTTTTCATATTTTGTGTGAGGGACGAGTAAAAGGAAGAGGTTAAGGGTGTTTATATAGCACCTTAACCCTAATCCTAAAACTTGTTCCCTACTCCAAGTCTTATTCTTTTACTCCATTAATTTTCTAAAAATGACACTTGGACCCCCTTCTAGTATATTCCAAAATTTGCCAATTTTGGAAGGAGGACAGGGTTTTCCGTTTTCGTCATTTAAGCCCTTCTCTTTTTATTTAACATGTATTAATTAGTTTATAACGTATAACGGTTAAACTAATTACCGTTAAATATATTTTGTGAAACATATTAAACCTTTAATAATAAATATAACTTGTATATATATTAAATGTTTAATAAACGTACTCTTCGTGTCTTAACGTGTGTGCCCCCAATAGGCTCACGTATTTCTAGTCGTATAACATGCGCATCCAACTACCATATTCCAACAGCTCCCACTTGGGAGTTGGAGTAGCAGATTCCAGTTATACTAACAACGGAAACGTCTAGCAACACTCACATTTGTTTTTAAAACTAGAAATACCCGAGATGAAGTTTCAAGAACAATCTCAGCTTTATGGTTATGTCTTACTTGCTATTATCATCCTTTGGTTACAGATACCGTTAAACCATGGATATGGATCCTAACTCATTCCATATAGTTTAACCATTTAGATTCTCGTTATAGAAGTTAATTCAGATATACCAAATGTAATTAAGAATCATCTTGAATTACCCTTTAGGCACGACCATGTAATTATCTGATTAATTCTAGAGAGGCGCCATGGTATCATTCTGCAATTAGACAATTGGAGGAACAAATTCTTTATTAACTACAAGTTTTGTGGATGCTACTTCACATCACTTCCATGAATAGCCTTTATAACTACCTTATTCAGGATAGCATTTGACTTATACTTAAAAAGTGATATCCACACATGCAGAACTTGCTTGCATCTCAAGTCTAAGGATGACTTATTTAACCATTTTCGATATCTTACTCATGACAAGGATCCAAAAGTAAATATTCGAAGGTTGGGCATCCAATATGCATCCCTTGTGAATAACATATGAGTTTGGCGGGAACTATCCATGTATTTAAAAAATACAACCAACACCCACATTTGTCTTATGTAACAATATTCCTATAATGTTAACTGACAATGTACATATTTAGAACGATAAAATCATTCAAGGATTAAACACGCAAATATATGATAACAATTATTATATGTATGAATAACAAATACCACATATCTTCATTCATGAGAAAGTAAAAAATTGTCTTTCAATCCTAATTATCCAAATACTAAAAACAGATATGCATGAAACTAATTAGCAAGTTGAAGTTAAATGTTTCCAACATTCTCAACTCTTTCTTTACAAGACAGCTAAATAGTCATCTGAGTAAACATTCTGAATACTTGTTTCAGATTCACAAATTGTGAAGGATTTGAATAGTATGATGAGTGTCGTATGTATATTTGCATACTATTGCAAGTATCATAGTATGGAAATGTGACAGTACCTTTATAATACCTCCGTTGAGAATATTATATTTTGGTATTTTTACCAATTGGTGATTTTTTATTTTTTAATTAAAAAGAAAGATTTTTTTATATTTTATAAATATATTTTTCTTTTACTTATACTAAAAAGAAAATGAAAATATTTTTTTACTTTTTATATTTTATAATTTTTTTTTTAATTGAAAAACAAAAATGAAACTTTCGAGGACGAAATGATCTTCAAACCAAATCAACAAACACAAAACGAAGGAATCTTAACACTAATCCCCGACAACGGCGCCAAAAACTTGGTTGATAGTTTTATATACCCAAAATATATATAAAATATAATACTTTAAAAGAGCAATTAAGAAAATTACCAAGTTACCCTTGATAAAATTCACTCTCAAAAATATATATAATATAATATAAAATACGTATATTTAACCGGGTAAGTATGATCACCCGGGTCGTTTCCCTAATGACTAGTGAAATTGAAACTTCGTTTAAGCTTGGATTCTGATTTGAATGAAGAAAGATATTTGATTTGAAAAGCAATAATTAAATTGGACAATTAAAAAAAAACAAACAATTAAACAATTAAAACTAATACGGGAATCAAATAAAATGCGACAATTAAGCAAGCCTACTAAATATTACTCCTAAAAATGTAAACTAAATTTCTAAACCTAAGATAGGACAAAATGAAATTTTAGAAAAAAGAAAAAACTTTTTTTTGATTATTTTTGAATTTATTATGAATTAAAAACTAATTTAATCTAATTAAATCTTAAAAAATAGCAAATTAAGTACTAAAAATTTGGAAAAATGATTTTTAAGCTTAGAAAAGTCTAAAATATTATAAAAGCAAAGAAAACTATTTTTAACTATTTTTATTATTAAAATCCTATTTTTAAAGTTTAAAATAAAAGCTCAAAAATGAAATTTAAGATCTAAAAAGTGTAAAAATGATTTTACTGGATGTAAACCTTAAGCTATTTTTTATAAAACTAAAAATTATTTTTTTGTATTTTTCTGAAACTTTTTTCTATTTTTTATTGATTTTATAAGAATTTACCTTTCGAAAAATGATTAAAAATAAAATAATTGCTAGAAAAATCTGAAAAATTCAGGGAAAGTCCTAAACACTAGCAGGAACACAAGAAAAATAAGAAAATCTAATTTGCTAAACGAATAAGCTCTCAAATGAGCTTATTAAGCTACGGCTTATTTATAAAAAAGGAAATTAAAACGTGTACTAATATTTGATTTGGTAATATACGAATGGATGAGCTAATGTAGCAAACTGGTTAAGGTATATGTGTTGTGTGTGGGAGGTCGTGGGTTCGAGTGTGGGCAACCCCTTTTTGCACTTTTTTTTTATTTTTTTACTTTTATGAAAAACTAAATACTAGAAATTAAAAAGGAGACTAAAATAAGCTATTTTAACAAAAGGGACTTTAGCTGAAACTAAGTAATAAGCTCTAAAACAGCTGATTAATAAGCTGTTACAGTGAAATGGCTTTTGGGCTTATTTTCACTAAAAAGCTTGTAACAAGCTCATTTTAAGCTCAAATCTAAAAAGAAAAAATGTTCTAAAAAGCTAATAAGTTGCTTAATCTAAAAATGAAAAGAAAATAGAGCTTAAAGTACTTTTAAGCTACTGAAATTAAGCATTAAACAAGCTAACTCAGAAAATAAGGTTTTAAGCACAAAATCTCATTAAGCTATTAAGCTCAAAAGATAAAACTAGACTATAAGCTTCTGAAAACTAGTTAAGATACTTATAATCTATCTATTTAAGCCATAAAAACTACTATCTTAAGCTAGAATTAAGATTTTAAGAAACTAAGTATCTAACCTACTGTTTTTGGCTTTTTATGTTTTTAATGACTTTTGACAGCAAAATAAGCTAGGAGAATAAGCTAGACAATAAAATTTAAGACTTAATCTATATTAAGCTATACCTATACTTAATCCTACTTGAATTTAAGCACCTAAAATCTACTTAAACTTAACTAACAACTAGGCTACTGGTGACAGCAGTACTAACTAGAAGTTAGTACTGGTGCACTTTGCACAAGTGCAACTCTACTAGTGCAGGTTTCCTAAGGGAAATCCTGCACTTAGACACACTCAAATAGAGTGTATAAACAAGATGCAAGCAAGATCTAAGCCTTTGAGGGCTTAGATCTAATTTTGCACAAGTGAAATTTCAAGAAAAATTCCCCTGGTGCTAGATTCAACATTATAAACCATAACTTTTTCAATTTAGCAATCTAAACTCTGAAATCTTTTGGAAACTTAATATTTTAGAAAAACTCAACTGACTCAAAGTGTTTGCACAAATCAAATTGACTTATTATGGTCAAACTAGCTTAATCCAAACACCCCTTTAAAGTGATGACAGGTTTGAGTAAAGCTTTGAAATGCACATCTAATTAATAAGCATTAACTACCAGATAAGAACTAGCTTAAATCTACCCTAACAAACATAAATCAACAACAGTATTAAGCTATAATCTAAGATTAAGCTAATCTCTACTATTTTTGGTTTTTTAAAGCTTAAATGACTGATTATATAAAAACTATGATCTAGGTTATGAAAAGCAAAAACAGATGAACAATTGTGACTAATTAGCTAAATTAAACACAAATAAGCAACAATAAGCAAACTTAATAAGCAAATAAGCAGATCTAAATATAGAAAGCAATGAGATCACTATTTAAAGCTAGAATAAAAGGAAATAAAAGAGAAACTTACAAACTCCTCTAGCTAAACAAGAGATCTCAATTAAGAGCAGCTACAAGCTCCCTAGCTTATTAAATAAGCTAGGGTAAAGTCCTTGGGGATCCTTCCATTGTAGATCCCCCTTCCATAAGCTTTCCAATCCAAATGTAAAGGTATTGTATATATTTTTAAACTGATTTAATTGTTAAGGTAATTTTAAGGCTGGTTAAGCTCAAATCAAGAGCTTAGAGACTTTTGAGAGCTTATTATGAGCTTATTAGCTTATTGAGACAGATTAGCTTATTGAGAGAGTTTAAAAGTTGAAAGTAAAAAAAAACTTATGACAAAATTAAACTAAATTTCATTAATTAAAAAACTAAATTACATTACTTAAAAGAGATTACAATTTGATCAAAATTACAATAAGCTTCTAAAGACTACACTAAGCCAAAAAAACTAGAAAAGAAAAGATGCAAAAATGTAATGTTTGTGAAGAGTTGGGCTATTTATAGCTGACAAAGAACCATTCTAGCCCCTTGCCGTCATCAATCACTCCACCATCAAATCAACCATTCTTTGGGTCTTTCTGATTTTGGCCGCGCATTGGTCAGACTATAGTGATACCCTCACAAGGATTGTTTTGCTCTCAGCTGTTGGAAATCCCTTTGAGGTTCCTTGTGCCTTCTTTACTGAGAGGGACAATGGTAAACTAATACCCACTAATCTTGATGCTCTTCACCATTTGACTGACGTGTGTAGGTGAGCTTGATCATAGGTTCTAAGTCTCCCACCTTGGATTAGACTAAATTTGTCTATGCATTCTTGTTAGGGAGCTCTTGAATTGACTAATTGATATGGTGTGTGGATGTATCCAATTTGCCCTCTTTGTGATTTACCCTGGGGTAGAGTTAGAGACGAAAGTGCATGATTAGGAAAAGTATACTTGGCGCCATGTTATAAATTCAATAGAATGGGTGGTTAAAATCGGTTTTGAACTTTGGCCTTTTGACACTTTCAGTCTTTTCATTTCTTTTTCTTTCTTGTTATAAATATTTTGAGGAATTTATGTGCAAGTTTGGGCCCCTGGAGGTTTATTATAAAGGAAAAGTGGGCTAGTTATGTGGCTTACCTTGATGATCCGGGTCACTCGGTCTATCCATATAGGGGCTTGTAAGGCCCAATAAAACGAGGTAGGGGCCATAAATATAAACCGATCAAGTTTGTGATCCTGTTTATTATGCTGCCGAATATTACTTCGGATGAAAGAACGGATAGAAAATGCTCTCTCTACTATTTCATTTAGTCTTAGAGTTGGTTACAGCACTGTTTTTGTGTAGGATAACTTTTTGCTTATTTCGACCATGGTTTGACTGAGGCTTGACTTTTTGGCTTCGGCTTTGAATCTTTGGCCTTTATACCAGTAGCTCGAACCACTACACATGTTGATGGTACATCCACTTTTACAATACCTGGTCCACTTACTGCAGAGGAGAGAACCCTGAAAAGGAATGATGTAAAGGATAGGAGTATATTGCTTATGGCCATTCCCAATGAACATCAACTGACTTTCAATCAATACAAGGATGCAAAGACCTTGTTTGAAGCAATATAGTCAAGGTTTGGTGGCAATGATGCCACTAAGAAGACTCAGAAGACATTACTGAAGTAAACATATGAAAATTTCAATGCTTCAAGTTCAGAGTCACTTAACTCCATCTTCAACAGGCTACAGAAGATTGTTAGCCAATTGTCTATCTTGGGTGTAAACATATCTCAAGAAGATTTAAATCTGAAATTCTTGAGATGTCTTCCTGTTGAGTGGAATACACATGTGGTTGTATGGAGAAACAAACCAGATCTAGAAACAATGAGCATAGATGACTTGTACAACAATTTTAAGATTGTTGAACAAGAGGTGAAGGGATCTGTATCTTCTAGTTCAACCATAGGATCTCAGAATATGGCATTTGTATCAACTCCTAGAAGTACAAATGAAGATACTGCTCATATTCCAGTTAGTACTGCTGGCACTCCTGTTAGTGCTGCTAGTACTAGTGATAGTGCTGCTAGTCTAAGTGATGCCACAGTTTATGCATTCCTGGCTAATCAACCATATGGATCTCAGATTGTTCATGAAGATTTGGAACAAATCCATGATGATGACCTGGAAGAGATGGATTTAAAATGGCAGTTGGCACTGCTAAGCATGAGAGCCAAGAAGTTTTATCAAAGGACTGGAAAGAAAATCACCATCAATGGAGGTGATACAGCAGGGTTTGACAAGACAAAAGTAGAATGTTTTAACTGCCATAAGTTAGGACATTTTGCTAGGGAGTGCAGAAACCCTAGAGGTCAAGATGGTAGGGCTAGGAGTTATGATCAAGGGAGCAGAAATCAAGAGATTACAAGGAGGACTGTGAAGGTGGAAGAAGCCTCTCCAAAGGCTATGTTAGCAGTTGATGGAGCTGGATTTGATTGGAGTTTCATGGCTGAAGAGGAAGTCCCTACCAATATGGCATTGATGGCTTTCTCAGATTCAGAGGTACAAAAAGACAAAACTTGTTCTAGCATTTGTCTTAAGTCATTTGAAACACTTAAAGCTCAGTATGATAAGTTAAGAGTAGAATATAATAAAACTGAGTTTGATCTAGCTAATTACAAAAGAGCCTTAGCATCAGTAGAAGAACAACTTGCCTTCTACAAACAGAATGAGGTGACATTTACTGATAAAATAGCTGTACTAAAAAGTGATGCCTCATTCAATGAAGCAGAGATTATTGCTCTTAAGTCTTATATAGAGAAACTTAAGAAAGAAAAAGAGGATAATCTGCTTAAAATTAACAACTATGATAATGCCACTAAGAGTTTAGATAAAGTGATAGGAAGTCAATTAATAGATAACAATAAGAAGGGTTTTGGGTACAGTGATGTTCCTCCTCTACCTACGGGCCTATTTGTACCTCCTTCAATTGATTTATCTCACTTTAGCATTGAAAAGTTTAAGGAGCCTGAATTTGTAGGCTATGGTGTTAAGGTAGATCAGATTGTGTCTGAGATTTCCTCTATAGAGACTAAGAAAACACCAGATGCACCAATTATTGAGGATTGGGTTTCTGACTGTGAAGAGGATGAGATTGTGTCAAAGGTGGTAAAATCTATTAATGTTCAACAAAAACCTAAGCAGGCAAATGAACCTAGGAATACTAGTTAAATCCCTAAGTACAACAGAGAAGATAAGAATGAACTGAACTTTAAAAGGCTAGGAGTTGGATTTCAGTCTTCAAAAAGAGCTTGCTTTGTCTGTAGGAGTTTGAACCATCAAATTAAAGATTGTGATTACCATGATAAAAAGATGGGGCAAAAACCTGTTTTGAACAAAGGGAAAAAGGGAACTGGTGAAAGGGAAAGTAAACCAGTTTGGAATGATGCAATGAGGACCAATCACCAAAATTTCTCTAATAATAGAAGAAATTTGCTCCTAAAGCAGTTTTAACCAAGTCTGGCAAAGTACCAATTAGTACTGCTAGGCAAAGCTCTCCTAAAGCAGCAGTACCAATTAGTACTGCTAAGCCTGTTAATACTGCTGCACCAAAATCCTTGGTGAATGTTGCAAAATATAGAACAAATGTTTTTCAAAAGAGACATTCACCAACCAGGAGACCTGTTCACCAAGAAACAACACTCAAAAATAGAAATCTGAAAAACAAAGTTAATACTGTAAAAACAAATTCTGTTAATACTGTTAAGACAAAAAGGGTGACAAGTGCTGTTGGGAAGAAAGGGGTTAATGCTGTTAAGCCCTCAGCATGCTGGGTTTGGAGACCTAAAATAAAAGTGATTGATAATGTCTCCAAAGCCAGTGGATCATACATCTGTAAACGGTTTGACTATGTTGATCCAACAGGCAGACTCAAGTCAGTAATGGCTTGGGTCCCAAAGAGAAACTAATTCTCTTATGTTTCATATGCAGGGTGATCCACAGGTTGCTTTGAAAGATACATGAATTTTTGATAGTGGATGCTCCCGGCATATGACAGGAAACAAGTCCTTTCTGAAGCCCACTATGCTTTGTGATCTAATTTAACAGGTAAGTGACACACTTTTCCATAGACTAACTTGCGTACTGAGTGCATCAAATTGGAGTTTGTAAGAACGTCCTAAAAGCCCATAAAGCATCATCTAAACTTGTCTGACCATGAGGCAACGTTTTCTTCTACCGTTCTCCTTACAAATTTCGTGTTGAGAACCCTCGATTTGTGACTACAAACTTGACCACTTGTTTGAGTGTAAAATATAAAGACGATGGTACAACCATATTTTGACATTACTTTTAGCAAACTTATCGTTACAAAAAAATGGTCCCGCTATCGCTTATGGATTGCTCTAAGGAGCACCGAAACGGGAGAAAAAGGATATTAGAAAAACTTGACCAACACTACACTAGCATTCGGTTGTGGGGAGCGCTTTTCGCGCTTCAACCCGTTTCAGAAAGATAATCGACGCTACTAGAATATATTTGTTTCCTCTAGACGACGGAAAAGGTCCCATAAAATTGATACCTCATACATCAAAAATTTCACAAACTTGGATTGCATTTTGAGGCATCTCATCACGATGAGAGATTTTGCCTTGTTTTTGACATGCATCACAAGATTTGATCAATTCGTAAGCATCCTTATAAATTGTAGGCCAAAAGAAAATCTCATCAAATACTTTTCCGAGCTGTGATATTGGACAGTAATGGCCGCCCGTGGTCCGTCATAAGGACAAGCCATGAGATTTCAAGAGCATCTTGCCAAGATACACATCTACGTATATATGAATCTGTACAAGTTCAAAAAGAAACGAGGAATCATCCCAAAAGTAATGCTGAATTACCTTGAAAAACTTCCTCTTTTTGTTGGGTTTGACAATCCTGATAAGAAAATCCCCGCGTGGTAGATTTGCTATAGCGGCAAACCACGGGATTATTTTAATGGTCATTCATGAGAAGTCACCGTATTCAATCTTCAAGAGGAAAGTTTCATTAATTTCTTTAGTATCAAAAACATTCTCATAGGTTTTCAAGACGAGAAAGGTGATCGCTTGCATTGTTTTTCAGCTCCCTGGTAAATCGATAACTTTGAAATCAAATTCTTGAAAGAAGTAAGACCCCATCTGAAGCAAATCGTGCATGTGGGCGTCTTTCCTTGTTGAAAAGGTATTTCAATGCGATGGTCTGTGTAAACGACACTCTTTTCATGATTAGATATGATTAAACTTCTCAAATACGTAAAACGAACTGCAGAGCATCTCTTGTATTCGTTGTTTGTGTATTTGATTTCTGCTTCTGTCATGGTCTACGTATGCATAATGAATTGGTCGAAAAATGCTATCTCATTCTTGTCCTAAGACCGCACCTATTGCAGAATCACGTTGCATCCACATGATTAAATATTTTTTCAAAGGTTGTCCGATTCGGAGCAATGAGAATTGGTAGCTTCGTTTAACTTCCTTTTCAATTTGAAAGCCGCCAAGAATCAATCTCTGAAAAATATGAAAGGAGTGTTCTTCTCTAAAGAAGTGGGTCATAGGTCGAGAGATTTGAAAAGTCTTGATAAATCTTCGATAGGAATCCAGCAGTGCCTGAGAGAAACTTCTGAACCTTTAACGGTCGTTGGGGAGGAAGATAGAAATACATCTACTTTGGCCTTAATCGACATCAATTCCTTTTCTTCAGAGATCTTATGTCCCTAAAAATTATGCCTTCTTTAACCATGAAATGGCTCGTATTTCCCAATTAGTGATAATTTGGATGTCTCACACCGTTTGAGCATTTTTGTCTAATTGGCAAGGCACGATGAAAAAGAATCTGTCGAAAACTAAAAACATCCAAAAAGACATCCATCGTTTTTTCCTATCATGTCGTGAAAAATGGCATCATACAACGTTGAAAAAGTTTCGGGTGCTTTGCACAAACCTATTGGCATACTACGGTACGCGAAAGTGTCCTATGGGCACGGAAAGTATTTTCCTTGATCTTTATGATCAATTCGATATGAAAATGCCCTGAAAAACCATCCTAAAAAACAATAAAATTCATTGGCCGGCATAAACGCTCAGAACATTTGGTCCATGAATTTGTAACGGAAAATGACCTTTACAAGTTTGCTTCGTTAACTTTCGATATCGACTGCACAACTCTCGCATTCGTGACAATCTTGTAGTGCACCAATTCATTTTCTTCATTCCTGACAAGGTCAACCACCTATTTTAGGAACACAAGGACCGACAACCCATGGACAATCCGATAATCGGATTAAATCAATCCCGCGCCAAGGAAGTTTTTTCTACTTCTTTCTGATGACGACTGTGGATTTTTAGTTAACCCTCCTTTGATGTAGGAACTAAGGTTTCGTAATCATCTTCTAAAAGGATTTTGTGAGAGCAGAAACTCTGATCAAGCCTCGTATATTCATAAAGTTTTTCCAAGCAATTGCTTGTTTTTCGGTTTTCAGAATGTTAATGGTGAGGTCTTTTCGTCCTTGGCTCAATCTTTTGAAATTATGACTAGAAGCTTGTTAATATTCCCTCTAAAAACGATTACTCCGAATGCGGCGGTAACTCTTTAAGTTCGACGTCAGGAAGGTTCAACTTTGCTCATGTGGAACATTTCTGATGGTTCAACAACTTTAAGATCTTTGAATTCCGTGAATATCTCCTTGTTGGTGAGGTAATGATCATTGTTGATAAAGTGCTCGAGAATGAGAATTCACCCTCAGTATATAGTACTTAGCATTAATTTCCGTTGAAATTGCTCGTCCATCGATAGCAATAAAAGCATCGGCTTCTTCGAAGATTAAGAAAAATCGCTTTCATCCAAAGAGTAAGTGTTGAGAGAAGTGGAAACATCAGATCGTAGTACGGAAAGGATTGTATAAGCAACGGATCGGAAATCAAGTACTTCTTGTGAATAAATTTCACAAGTGACAATCGATAGATCAACCTTCTCTGATGATACGAGATTGTTGTATGAAGATGGAAGGTGCATCACCCCATTTAAGGGGTTAAAGAGTTTGATCATCATTCCGAGCGTAATCTCTCCTTCGTAAACAACGATTAAAGCGATGAGCCCGTCCTAAGAAAAGACCGCCGAGTATTAACGGTACTCGAGGATCGGATATAAAATCAAGAACAACAAAGTCGGTGGGAAAGTAAAACTTCCATACTTTGACAAAAACATTTTCGGCGACACCGATGGTGTTTAGAATTATGATGAATACGCCTAATTCTAACACCAATTGTTGTTTTCATTAGGCCGGGAGTTGGAATCTTTACCAAATGGATAAAGGCATTAAATTGATACTAGCACCTAAATCCAAGGGCTAAGTAACTAATCGAACTCTGAAAAATACATGAGGAATATGAAATTTTTCGACAGGGTCACCTAGCTTTCCGAGCTTTTTAGGACAACCGCACTACAATTTCCATTCAATGGCTATTTGGTTTAAGTCAATCATCTTGTCTTTGTTATTTTAACATCTTTTTAAACATTGAGGCACAGCTTTGGCATAAAGATGATAGCATCCGCAAAACTAAGCTCAAAATGAAGGTTTTGAAAGATTTCCATAAACTTTAAAGAAAGAATGTCATCTTTTTCTTGAATCTTTTATTTGTAAGGTAAATTAGGTTTAGATTTGGTTACAACGAAAGAAGGTTCTTCGATTGATTCTTTGTCTTTATTTGTTCATGTCAATGAGGAGGTTTGATAATCTTCGGTCGTTTGGTAGCTCCGTATCCTTTGTCGCCTCACTTCCTTTTCCATCAACGCGAAGGAATAGAAGGTCCATCGTAGAAAGCACCACTACGAGTTGTATTACCCTTGGCTTCGTTCCTATGTTTGGAATGTATTTGCTTGGGAAAGTAACTTAAACTGAAGTATGGTTGTGTAAGCTTTGCATAAACTGAGCATCATCCATTTATAAATCGCTTTGCTACGTTTTTGAGAATCACTGTAAAACTCTTATAAAAAATCATTTTGGTTTTCTTGAAAATTATCCAACTTCAGTTGCAAGTTATTCATAATCGCATCATTTGCTTTAGCATAACTTCAAAACTTTTTTAGAGACACACCATGATATTTGTGAAACTTGAGGTTAACGCTTGATTAACCAAATGTTGATTTTGTTGTGGTTGGTATGGTGGGGGCTATAGTAAACTTGATTTTGGTGTTTTGAACCAGTTTGGTCTAAAATTGGTTCCACGGTTTGTTTGAAATTAGAATCTGGTGTTCCTGTAACGGTTTTTTTGTTTGTTTGAACATTTTGTTGTTGAAACCCTGTGGTTTCATTGTTTGCCAATTAAGGAGGATTTTTCCTTTGGACAAAATTGCCAACGCTGCAGGTTTGTTGAAAATTGTTGGATGTTGTCATGAAAACCGGGAAAATCATTTCACCTCAGTTAACGGTCAATGATATAAAATGTGATTTATCCACACGTGACAACATACTTCCTCAACCGCTTTGACGGTGTCGGAGAGTAACAACTAAAGCATTCATTTTATCCATTATTTGTTTTCATCTTAATAGTTCATACTTATTCCTCACAGAGAAGCGCTATTTGTTGCATATCGAGAAGAATTATTAGAAGTTGAAGAATTAAAAGAGGAACATCCGTACTCACTCTTGAATCCTTAGGCACGATTCTGGATAACGAACTTTTGACTTGCTTTCAATCATCGCTAAACCTCTTGAGCATCTTGGATCTAAGAAATTGGCCACCTGCGGCCAGCGAATCTAAGGCATCTTGATCGGTATTGAATTCCAAAGAATTGTAAAAGTTTTTTTAACGAGTTGGTGTAGTTCTAAAAGCCATGGAGAGACATTGATGAAGGAGTCCTTTAAAACGTTCCCATGGCTTCAATAAGCGTCGTTTGTTCTTGAACAAAAATTAGAGATTTTGTTCGAAGGTAAGTTGTTTTTTATGGTGGAACATTGATTATGAATTTGAAACAAGGTCGTCCCATGGGGCGAGAATTGATCTTGAGTTCCTTGTCTAACCAATCATCGGGGCTTCACTGACTAGAGAAAACGAAAAAGCAAAGAGCATTAACCGAAGTGTTCGAACTTCGGATTCAAACGTTGAATGACTTTGTTGAAAAATCGAAGTTGATTAATGAGGGACTTGTCTACCCTAAACTTATTACTTTGCGACAAGATTTGAGTAAATGTTGCTTAAGCGTCAAATTTAGCATTAATCGGTGTGAACAACTATAGCCTCTTCATACCCTTCATGGTGCTTGTAACATTTGCCATCGTACGATACGCCATTGGAACAATGTTTTTGTTTTTACAATTGGTTCTTCTAAATCAAAAATACAACAACAACCGGAAGAGTTTGTTGTTGTCGACGTCTTCGAGATTGCGAACGAGTGCGCATAAAAAGGAAAAACTAAAAATCAAAAAGCAAAACTTTACACTAATTTTTTTTTAACAATGAATTTTAACGGTTACACGGAAGAGACTTAAACCAAATAATCAACTACTTCACGGTAGCTCTTGAAAATTGCTTTTCAAGGTGAGCCGTACTTCGTAGAGACACAAAACAGGCAAGTTTTAAATCTTTAGTTCGATTTGGGAACCAACAAGTTCACCGGAAATTGAAATGATAATACCTCCGTTGAGAATATTATATTTTGGTATTTTTACCAATTGGTGACTTTTATTTCTTTAATTAAAAAGGAAGATTTTTTTTATATATTTTTGATTTTTCTATATATTTTTTTTATCTTTTACTTATACTAAAAAGAAAAGGAAAATATTTTTACTTTTTATATTTTATGATTTTTTTGGATTTTTGAATTATAAAACAAGAATGAAACTTTCGAGGGCGAAAGGATCTTCAAACCAAAAATCAACAAACACAAAACGTAGGATCTTAAACACTATCCGCCCAACGGCGCCAAAAACTTGATAGCAGTTTTATATACCTAAAATATATCACAAAATAATATTCCAACAAGAGCAATTAAGAAAATTCCCTAAGGAAAATTCACTCTCAAAATATATATAATATAATATAAAATACGTATATTTAACCGGGCAAATATGATCACCCCGGAGTCGTTTCCCCAACAGACTAGTGAAATTGAAACCTAGTTTAAGCTTGGATTAATTTAATAAGCAAATGGATGATTTGATAATCTAAAGCAACAATTTAAAATGACAATTAAAAACAATTAAACAATTAACTAATACGGGAAACAATTAAAACGTGACAATTAAGCAAGTAAACTAAATTAACTCACCTTAAAATGTAAACTAAATTCAAAACCTAAGAGAGACAAAAAAAATTTCGAAAAAGAAAACATTTTTTTTTGCTAATTTTTTTGAATTAAATATGAATTAAAAACTAATTTTAATCTAATATAAATCCAAGTAAAATAGCAAAATGTAGTACATAAAAATTTTGGGAAAAAAGATTTTAAGCTTAGAAAAGTCTAAAATATTAAAAGCAAAGAAAAACTATTTTAACTATTTTTATATTATTAAAATTTCTATTTTTAAAAAATAAAAATAAAACCCAAAAATGAAATGTTAAATCAAAAAAAGTGTAAAAAATGATTTTACTGGATTAAAACTAAAGCCTATTTTTTATGAAAACTAAAAACTATTATTTTTGTATTTTTCTGAACCTTTTTTTTCTATTTTTTATTGATCTTTATAAGATTTCAACTTTCGAAAAAAGATATAAAAATAAAAATAAAAGCTGGAAAAATCTATAAAATTCCGGGAAAGACCTAAACACTAACATGAATACAAGCAAAAGAAGAAAAACCTAAAGTCATTAACCGAATAAGCCTCAAATGAGCTTATTAATGCGAACGGCTTATAATAGAAAAAGGGAAATTAAAACGAAATGTACTAGTATTAAATGTGGGGAAGAAATACTGGATGAGCTATTGAAGCAAATGGTTAACATGTTGGGCTTATAACTGAGAGGTCGTGGGTTTTGATGTGTGGGCAACCCCCTTTTTTGCTATTTTTTTTTTAATTTTTTATTTTTAAGAAAAAACTAAAACTTTTGGGAACTTATAGAGGACGCAAAATAAGCAATTTAATAAAAGGAAACATAAGCTAAAAACTAACT
The DNA here is from genome assembly GCA_026074375.1 of Tanacetum coccineum. Taxonomy (NCBI): domain Eukaryota; kingdom Viridiplantae; phylum Streptophyta; class Magnoliopsida; order Asterales; family Asteraceae; genus Tanacetum; species Tanacetum coccineum. Next base: position 33,131 of record BQNB010021653.1, on the reverse strand, counting down.
ATAAAGCTCTTAAACATTCATATTAAAAGCGAAAACAGAAACAAGGTTATTCCTGAGCTGTACTTATAAGCTTTGCAAAAAGCTCAAATTAAGCTAATATTTAAAAAGAAAAGTAAGTTTTGAAAGCTTGTGAACTTAATCCTAAATAAAAAAAATCTTAGCTAGTAAACACTTAAAGACATTTAAATTTGACATGAAAGTACTTAAACTCAGGAAATGACTTAAAAAGCTAAAAATTAAGAAAAGTTAAATTGCTCAAAACAATACAGCAACTGAGCTTTTGCAAACTTGACAATCAACTTATAGGCTACTAATTAAAGCAATAAAACCTAATACTATAAAGCTAGAATCTAAATTTTAAATGCTACTTTCAATTGCTAAACAGTTTTATTTTGGCTTTTTATGCTTTTTAATGACTTTTGACAGCAAAATAAGCTAGAAGATAAAATTAAAGTCCTAATCTATATTTAAGCCTATTCCTAAGACTATAAAATACTTAAAAAATGACTATTTAACCCTATAACTCTGCTGCTTAAATTTGGGGCTTATGTTTCAGTCATACTAACTACCTTAGTACTGCTAGAAGCACTTTGCACAAGTGCAAAGTTTATAGTGTAGTTTACCTAAGGGGTAAAACCTGCACTTTAACATACTTCAAGTTGATGTATAAACACAAAACCAAGCAATGAACCAATCCTTAATGGCTTGGTTTAAATAAATGAGCACAATGAAAAACAAATAAAAATGCCCAGGTGCAGAAAGCACTAAATTAAGCTTAATTTGTTATATGGAAACAACTCTGAAAACTTAATTACTAATAGATCTAACATGAGAAAAAAAACTAACTCAAATAAATTTGAACTATTCCATTTATTGGAACTTTTGAAAAGTCAAAAGTGCTTAAACCAAACAAACACCCCTTTATTTTATCTTGACAGATTTAGAGCTAAGTTCAAAAAAAGAAAACTAGCTTAACAAGCATTATTACCAAGAATAACTAACACTTATAACAAACTTAAATTAAAAAAATCTTAACTACTTCTAATTAAACTAGAATGAAGATCAAAGAGATTACATAACCCTACTATTTTTTTGGTTTTTGGTTTTTAAGACAGATATATAAATCTATTATCTAAAATGATTAAGCTAGAAAGAGATTAACAAACATACTTATTAACCTAGATTTAGGATTATTAAACACTAATAAGCAAAATGAATAAGCAATTAAGCAATAAGCTTATAAGTAAATTTAAAGATATAACTGAAAATGAACAAAGTATTGAAACAAGGTAACTTACTCACTCCTCTAGCTAAACAAGAGGACTCAATTAAGAGCAGCTACAAGCTCCCTAGCTTATAGATAAGCTAGGGTATAAGTCCATTTGGTCCTCCATTGCAACCAACTATCAAAGACGTTCCTCATTCATTTACAAAATAATAAGTTAAGGTTATAAGCTAATTTAAGTTAAGTAGAGTAAGGTCTAGTTAAACCCAATTCAGCTGAATAGACTTGAAAAGGCTTATTGAGAGCTTAAATGATCTAAGGCTTGATTTAATAGTAAAATTGAAATGCATGTGAGATTAGGTTAAATAGCTTAAAGAAGATTAAAAACAACTTTAAATTTCATTAAATATAGCTTGTATTACAATAAGAAAATTACATACAAGGATTTAAAGCGTAAATTAAGCTAAAAAGAAATTAAGTAAGCAAAACTAAGACCTAAAATGCTACGTGTGGGAGTGTGAAGAGTAAGGCCCAATTTTATTAGGTGTGCAGAAAGAAGCTTCTAGAAAACCTACTTGCTCTGCTCAAGCCCTAAGCAATCATATCCACTCATTTCTTCAATCATTTGAGAAGCAATCACATCCGTTGGATCACAAATTTTAGTCACAAATCTGATGCCTAGCTGGCAAACCTTGATGTGACAAATTGTAGTGCTTCTATGTATGAGTTTAGAGCAAACCCCACCTAACTTGTCTTTCTCCATTGACAAGTGTCTTTTGGATTGAAGTATAGTGAGAGCCCTTAATAATACTAATTTGTGACCCTGCGCCATCTTGCTTAGGAGCTCAAGAATTGACCACTTTGTCCCTTGATTTTGAAAAGAGCACGCCCCTTTGTTTTAAAAATGTGGAAGTGAAAGGAGAGTGACTGATGAATAGGTTTTTTTTTTTTTTATTTATTTTTTTTATTTTCATTTTTTCCTCCCCCCCGCTTATTTTAAACTGACTCATGTAATATCCTGTTTTAACTATGGCCTTTATGCAAAGGAGGTCTTGTCTTCTCTTTTTTCCTTTCTAAATATTATAAATAAACATTAGGAAATTGCAAGATCAGTCCTTGGTTGGTTTATTTAAAAAGGAGAAATGGGCTAGTACAATGGGCATATGAATGGGCTTATAGGCAAAATGGATCGCGGGTTAGGATTTCCTAGTTTATAGAGGACCCATATAAGCTTTCTTGGGCCCAATAAGGGAGGAGGGGACATTTTTGGACTTTTGTGAGAGTTGAGGGACCAAAGTGAAATATTTTAGTATTAGTCCCCCTTTAGTGTTGACTAAAAGTTTTGAACCAATCATATTGACTGAAGACTTTGACTTTTCCTGTCGCCTCTTCCCCTCCCCATGCTTCGGCTTTGAACTCATTACTGATTTCGAATCCGTGCTTGGCCTAATTTGACTTTTTCTTGAGGAATTTTTGATATATCTGTACCTACTGCTACACAAAAAGCAAATACAAGCATATTTATTTTGCCGTTTTTGGTCTGTTTTTGGGGTTTAATTGGGTTCATTTATATTTAGGTATTAACGTATATGTGTATTTTTACACTTATCAAAGTATTAATATTGGATTAGATGCTGAATAAGAAGAGATTAATACGGTATTGAAAATGTTAGTACTGGTAGTACTAAAGTTATTCTGGTACTTGCTAATTAAAAGGTGTCAAGGGAAGGAAGCTCAAATGATAAAGAGAATATCCATGCTACTCATAAGACTAAAGAAAAAAATAAGACAAGAAGAAGCTGGATTGGAAGAGGCTATAAGACTGCAAGCTCAAATGGATGAAGAAGTTGCAAAACAGATTCATTTAGATAAGATGCTAGCCAAAAAAGTGCAGGAAGAACAAGAATTATCAGAGCAACAACTAAAAAGAAAGGCTGAAGTTCAAAAGGTTGTACAATTTTATACTGAAGAAGATTAGGATACCATTAGGGAAAAATTGGAAGCTAATACAGAGGTAGTCAAGAGTCTTCAGGAAGAAAGTATAAGCAATGATGATTTTGCAAAAAGAATGATGGAAAATGATAAATGAGAAGAAGAAGTCTATGAAGAACCAAAAGCTAAAGCAAAAAAAGTAAGCCAAAGACACAAGCGACAACAAAGAGAATACATGAGTACTTTCATCAAAGAATCAAGAGTTATGGAAAACTGCTCAATTAAAGAAGCTTTCTTTTGAAGAGTTGAAGACTGAATTTGAAAAGCTGATGAAGAGTATTGAAAGTTTTGTGTCCATGGAATCTGAAGAAATGGTGAAAAGACATGGATTACAGCTAGAACAAGAAACTTTAAAGAAATAGAAGATTGACATTGAGGATGCTTCAATCACAAAGGGAAAAGATGAAGTTGTAAAAGAAGAAGAAGCTGAAGTGCCAGTTAAGAAAACAGGAATGAGAAGGAAGCAAAAGGCCAAGAAAAGAATAAATATTAACAACTGCACAAGATGAGTTCACAAGGAAAGAGAACATATTGAAAATAAATCCAAAGAATGCTCAACAGAATCAAAGATTGGAGTAGATGCTATTCCAACTGCTACAAAACCTCCTACTATTATTAATTAGAAGATCATCTCTCAATCAAGTCAAAAGGCTGCAGATCAATCATAAAAAGCGTTTCTGGATAAAAATTTATATGAGTTTTGGCGCTATACTTAAGGACTTTTCAAGAGATGAGCTTAGCAGATTATACAGATAGTGGATAAAAGAAGTATGGGGGGGGGGCCAAATTGACCTGAAGAATGTTATGACAGAGTACTTTTGGGTAATTCTCCAAGATCATGTTTGAACCACCTCATAAGTGATGGATGCAATCTAGAGTTTGCCACTTCCACAAAAGATAATTAATGTGGAGGTACTAATCCGTACTTGTTTGTACCTGTTCAACATTGGATGCATCTACTAATAAATATGTAGCAATAGAAAATATCCATTGTCAAAGGATGCTTGCCAAGTGATGCAAAGATGTAAGCTTCTGATGAACAGAAGGATGAAGTTTGTTTATCACTCTTGAAGATGATTGAGAAGCAAGCTGGGATTAGAACAGTGATAAAAGTTATCATAGCATGGGTAATTTTTGAAAACTATGGACAATATAAAAGAATTAACTACCCAATTAATTACTAATAAGACTAAGATCCAACTTGACCTCCCACTTATTATCGGAGGTCTGACCAGCGATTTAACAAGTAGGGCCAGAGGTAAGCGACGAGCGTTAATTGCATTGTTAATGCAACTCTTTGATTTATGAGACACATGACTTTAGTAAATCATATAGTAATGTCATGTACATGTTTTGTCTCATCTTATGCCTCAAGTCCAAGGTCTGACCAAGCATACTCGATTTAAGTCGGCCAAAACAAGAACTTGCAAAAATTAACCTTAGGTCTGACTAGAGAGAAAAAAATTGCCATTGGTTGGAATGACCTTAAGGTATGACCAAAGAGCCCAAGCCAAATGCATGTGTGGCATAAACTTAAAATTTTCATATAGGGTATTCACATAAATGTGTCAAAAGCGTGTACAAAGAGGCATGCAAACAAATTTGTAGAACTTATTTTAAAAACTTTATAGACGATATTGTAGTAATCGTAGGTTCTCGATAACACCAATCGAACGCACAAAGAAGTGGAGAAACAGGTCAGCGCGAAGCTTATTAAAAACCTGAATTCTTTAGCAAGGTCTGCCTTAAACATCTCTTATAGTTTGTTCTAGTGTGTGAGCCGTACTTCCCATGGATTCATAATGTCCAGTTTTTAATTAATCAAGAAATCAAGTTTCATAGTTTAGTGTCTAATTAATTTTCTCAAAAATCAAGTTTTCCACGAAACAAATAGCAAGTCACAATGAACATGTATTAGGCGTGTAATTAATAGACCGGTTTTAACATCATATTTCTCTTTAAATATTAGTCCGTATTGCATACATATTAGGCGTGTAAACGAGTAATTAAGTAAACGGTAAACAATTATGCACATAAGCAGACGAATACAAAAGATGACATTAAATAAAAAAATAAGTAAACATGTAGTGTATCCGAGTTCTCATACGAGTCTTTCCCAATTGGAGAACCATAAGACCCTCACTAGGTTTTCATCTATATGCCTAGATCACCATTCATCACAATAAGTGATTGAGTAGGTCTTATGGCCGGAAAAAGGAAACAATAACAAACTAAATATTTAAAAGATCTACTCGCCATATACAAAAAGATTTTATTACCATGTTTAAAAATCGAGATCTTTTATTAAATAGTGTGATACACTTTCTTTAAAAACATAATTAAAAAGGAAACAAATCTACTAAATTAACAAGTTAATTATACTTTTCTTTTTAACCTATATTAACCTTTAATAAATATTCAAGATCTAGATCTACATCTTTATTTAATTATGGCAAGGATTTACATATCATGGTCATATTTACAAGAATACATAAATAAAGAAAGTAAACGTAGCGGATCTAGCGAAAAAAATTAAATTTAGACGTGTAACTATGCGTTTTATTTAATTTTAAGCGTGTAACCCATATTACTAAAACGAGGTGGCTCGTGATGCCACTGTTGGGATTTTATAACTAGTTAAACATTTAACCACGAGTACGCAATGGATGGATCTAGTTTTAGCATATAGATTAACACATAATAAAAGTCAATGATTACTTACCTAATTTAAACAAGTGTAATTTACTAACGCTTCTGATTAATTGATAAAAATCAATAAACTAACACCGGATGCTATGATCTTGAAACTTTAGTGGTTTAATGTTACCACCTCTAAGGATGGTTTCACACAACAACGATCCAAACAGTACGTTACGATGCTAGTCGTTACTTCAAAGTCTTCGTCTAAACTCCCAAGTTGTTTGTACCAACTTTCCCTTGAGACACCGAAAAATCAAAAACAACGCCTTGTAGACTTGATGAAGCTTCAAAACGTATTGTAAATTATGGTATATCCTTAAATATGAGGCTTTCGAATGGTTATAAAAGAAAAGGTATAATAAGATTATAATATTAATAACTTAATGCATGTAACTTGATCATGTCAACACCACTTAAAAATATAATCATGGAGAAGAGTGTATTATCAATGACTGTGTTGTTATTGATCGTCATGGAGAAAAATAAAAGCTGCTATATCGATCGTATGTATTGTGTGTGTCGTAACAAACGAAAATATGGAGAGAATATTGATTTCTCTATCTTAGAAATCGGATGAATGGTTTTCATATTTTGTGTGAGGGCCGAGTAAAAGGAAGAAGTTAAGGGTGTTTATATAGCACCTTAACCCTAATCCTAAAACTTGTTCCCTACTCCAAGTCTTATTCTTTTACTCCATTAATTTTCTAAAAACGAAACTTGGACCACCTTCTAGTATATTCCAAAATCTGCCAAACTTTGGAGGAGGAACCATGGTTTTTCGTTTTTTTCGTCATATTAAGCCCTTCGCTTTTTTATTTAACATGTAATTTAAAGTGTATTTATAACGTCTAACGGTTAAACTAGTTACCGTTAAATATATTTCATGAAACATATTAAACCTTTAATAATAAATATAACTTGTATATATATTAAATGTTTAATAAACGTACTCTTCGTGTCTTAACGTGTGTGCCCCCAATAGGCTCACGTATTTCTAGTCGTATAACATGCGCATCCAACTACCATATTCCAACATTCATCAACAAGAAGCAACATTAAAAGGATCTACAACCTAAGTTTCATGCAATCATAAGTAAATACAAATGAGGGTTTAGCTTAGCATGTTATAAAGAAAGCAAGCGCATAAATCAATCACACAACACATAGACATATTGAATGATTAATGATAAACAATCTTACTTAATTAAAACATGGATTAAAGGTAGTTACAATAGGGTTTTAAAGCCCTAAAAATGACCTACAAAGCTGCTAGAATGACTAGGGTTCGTCTCCCAAAATTATACAAAGTTACACACTTAAAACCCTAAAATCGATTTTGTATATATAGTAAAAATGGTGCGACGAGTCGCTTTGAAGTCATGACGCCGTCGCCATGTGGATGATTCTAGATCCTCTTTAAGTCGGCCACGTCCTGATGCCGTCACTGGATCTCCAACGTCGTCACGATGAAGATCCTGACGCCGTCGCTTTATGATGGCAACACCGTCTCCACACTTTGTATGCACAATTCTTCATGATTTTTGGTGTAGAATCGTAATCTTATCCGTTTCTTCTCCAAATGAGCCCTAGTCACGTGTATTTCCTCCAAATGTCATTCAAGTGCTAAAAACCTAAAAACAAATGATTAAGCACAAAATCTGGGCATATTTGCATGATTTAGGGGATTAAATGGCCCAAAAAAGTGTATAAAATAACACCTCATCAAATGCCCCTACACTTGGGATTTGCTTGTCCTCAAGCAAATGGGCTTTTCTACCTAGACAATAGCAATATTAGGGTCATTTAACCTACTCTTTAAAAGCAGTTTACAACACAACCTTCTATACCTCGTAATTAAAAGCAAGAAAAGTATATACTAGCACCTCACATAAGTGTTTGGGATTCTCTCTTTCACTCGGGTGTATAATAAATTATAACAACTACGAGAAACGGAAAATCAACACTCAGTACCTGTCATAGCATATAAATTACCATAGGCTTGGTAAAGGATCAAAACCTCTACCGCTAGGCGCAAGTACTAGTCATTACTGTCAAAGAGGTCTTTTTTAAGGGTTGTGGGGAGTAGGTGTAAGATAACATTAACAAAAACGGAAACAAATGGGATATATTTGGGTGGCTTTTGGGTGAATTTGGGGTGAAAAGGTTAGCTAATTATTTATAAGAATACAAGCTGATTTGGTTGCTAAGCCAAATACTCGGACAAAGATATACAAACTCTACACAACTCTACATCAATCTCTTTCTTTTTCTTTTCTTGACTCTATGATAAACATAAACATAAGCAAATGGCAGCCCGTACATTTTTTTATCACCCTTTTTTTATATACATTTTTTCCGTACACTTTTGTCCTGCCATTGCTTAAGCATATAATACATCATGGGGGTTTATAGATACACCCCTACACTTGAACTTTTACATACTCGATATTTACAATCTATTGGTGAAAGTTAGAAGATCCATACCCTATATTACTTTACTATTCCTACTCTTTAGCTTATTCGAGGTGAGAGTGAGCAGTCACATGTGTCTATCCAGTCATTACGGGTGTGTATGTGTGGTCTTTGTCTCCCTCCTAGAATATTGTATCGATAAAGATTAGTTAGAGTAATCAACCCTAAGCCTTCTTATATAAACTCATATTTACCTTTATAAACTTGTTACTCCTTAGCTTTAGCGGTGGAGATGTGTGTCCTTGCCAAGCTTATGATAGAATACTCATCATGACTGAGCAATTAAGCGAATTAGTTACATGTTACCACATAGATTAGTTGAGTGATTTAAGTGTTTTCATCTTCCTATTTCGTGAGGTGTTTGGTTGTGTACTTGTAATAGATCAAATAAATGCTTTAACGAAAAATATCCTTAGGGATACATTTTTATAAACTTCTAAAGGCTACTTGAGGACAAGTAGGATTCAAGTGGGGGGATATTTGATGACATCAAATAACGTCTATTTTATAGCATCATTTATCCTACGATATTAACCCATTTTGCATAGTTGTTGCAAAGAATTGTTACTTAATCGTTAATATTTGAGAATTACAGTAATTATAAAGTAATTGGTGAAAGATAGCAAAAGGCGCGCATTCTGGAGCTTAAACGAAGATATTTTGAAGATTAATGATTCTGACTACCAATACGCCGTATCCATCAAGGAAGATACGGCGTATCCGTGCCTGCACTCACCAAAGACCACGAAGGAAAGAAGCTCAATACGCCGTATCCAGAGAAGTCCAATACGCCGTATTCAAGATATAGTATGTGAATATTCTGGAAGCTATCAAGCGTGGTCCCTACTCCAAGAAACTCCAATACGCCGTATCGAATCCCTTGGATACGCCGTATCGAACCGACTTCCAGACAATATAAATAGAAAACTCAAAACGAGTTTTAAGTGTGCTAAATCATATTCTCGATACCTAAACCACAAAATTCGATTATTAGAGGAGAAAAAGAGCAGAAGAGGTCTTGCAACGCATTCCAATCCATAGAAGACAACATGTAATTTCTTATACTTTTGTAATCATTTAGTTTTTGGTATCATTCATTAACTCGGTTAGTTTACCTTGGCTAAAACAATTACTCTTGTATTAATTATGATGTTTGAAGGCTAATACCTTCGGGTATTAGCCATTATTATGAAGAATCTGAATGTTGGTTATGTTTATATCTCATTGCTTAAATTATCGTTGAATGCTTGTTATGTTTATCAATTTATACATGATAATACATGTTTTTTGTATGTGACCTATCATTTAACTGGATCTAGTGATACGGACCAAGTAATCTAGATGCCGGGATAGCTCTCCATATAGTAATTTATACATCTAGAATCATAGGATCACAAATATTGTCCTTCTAAAATCGTGCTAAGGATACGCTTCTGGCTTAACTAGTTAACAGAAATTGCCTTTGGTTTATTGAACATGTTGACTAGTAGGTGAATCTAGATAATTCAACAAATAATATTTTGATTCCATTGGATAGTTAGACAAGTGGACTACTAGTGTATAAATTGCCATTAAGCAGTAAGTGGAGGGGGGAGGGGGATGGGGGGGGGGGGGGGGGGGGGGGGGGGGGGGGGGGGGGGTGAGTAAAGTCCTCTATGAGCTAGGGTTTAACAAGATCACCATTGCTTTAATCCCTAAGATAGATTATAATCAGCAAATAAGGATGCTTTATGCGGATGCTTTAATTGTGACAGAATTAATGTGTCTAGGTCTTAGGATAAAGTCCCGCCTAAGTCTAAGAATGATATGCCTCTTCAAGATAAGTAATCATTGCACTAAATAAACAAACCAACTTCTAATCGGATTAATGATGGCTAATACAGTTTTCTATCATAAGGCTCGACCGCTCTTTTATCTTCTGTTAATTTGCTTGCGTGGGTTAAAGTGTCTTGAATTGATTGTAGTCACCAACCAAACCCGTGCTAGATTAAATAACCAAAATATAAATAAATTGAGAGATTTAACCTCGCTTCAAGTGTTCGACACCCAACTTATCACGAATCTACCACCGACCGGGTACACTGCCCGTTAAAGTGTTGTTTTTGGTTAAGTCAGAAAAATATAAATTTAAAACTTGAATCATAAAAATATACACCACACAACGACACATCAAGTTTTTGGCGCCATTGCCGAAGAGTGAAAATTAATCTTGATTTTTATTTTATGTTTTAGTTTTTATCATTAGATTAGATCTAACCCTTAGGAGTAGTTTTAATTAGATTAATGTATATTCTTGTATATTATGTATATTTTGTATATTTGTTAGTTTAATTGTTTGCTTGTATAATTGTGTGTTTAATTTAATTGTTTTTCTCAATACACTGTTCTGGTAGATAACTCGATACGGCGTATCCAACTTTCTGACCAATACAGCGTATTCATTCAATCGATTAATACGGCGTATTCACTGCTATTGAATACGGCGTATCGATCAACTGGAACAGAATCAGAATCTTAGTTTTTATATTTGATTTCCGTGCTAAATTTTTTTCTATCTTTCTTCAGAGCAAATCCTGCTGATATGTTTACCCTTGTTACAGGAAGTACTTATCAAAGCTAGTAGACTGAAGAAGATACAATAAGAAGTCATGGCAGAACTAACTTTAGAAGAATACGTAGTGAATGCTCAAAATAAATCGAATCTTTCTATCACCAGTAACGATATAAACATTGAACTCAACAAGGAATTTTTGGTGGAATTACATAAGAATGCATACCACGGATGGATTGACGAAGACATGATGGACCACATTGCTAAAGTGCTTAAAATGATTGATTTAATCTACATTCCTGGTGTGGATTCCCATCAACTATGAATGATAGTCTTTCCTCTCTCACTAGCTGATGATGCACAACAATGGTGGATAAACAAGGGGGAAGGAAAAATCACCGTTTGGGAAGAACTTGTTGAGAAATCTTTCTGTAAATTTTATCCCGAATCGTACGATGGAGAAGAATAAATGTTGGATGAAGGAGATAACTGGGGGATAGATCCACTTGAATTCATATCGCGAATAAATTCATCATTTGATAAACATATGAAAATAGATGGAAGAACTAAAGAGGTATTGTTCCATGCTTGGATGAATGGGAGTTGGAATAAGAGATGAATGAATGACATAATCTTGAGTAATAACAATACTACTGCTGACTCGTTCTTTAAGCCTTATATGATAACACGTGGAAAGTACGGCACCGAAAAGGAAGATGAACAAAGTCAAACAAAGTGCAAATATAGCAAGACATCCGCATCCATTGATGAGCAACCTAACAAAAGAATGTGTAAAGCAGAAAAGTTTGAAGCTATTCATTACTCGCTTGGACCCAATGAAGAATATATTGCTATAAGAAGATGTGAATATGATATTTGGGAGAGAAACAAAGGTAATATGTCCAAAATCTACCAACATATTTTTCAGAAAAAGGACAACGGATGGAAGGTGACGCGCACCAAATAACTATGAGAAGAAGCTGAAGAAAAGTCTAATTTAAAGACTTCGCTGTAAACAAAAGTGCTTCCCGAGAGACAACCCGGATTGTTATTTAATTTTATCAAGTCTGTCTTCCCAGACATCAATACGGCGTATCCGCTCCACTAAAAGATGAAGCTTTAAGGAACAAAGTTATCATGGAAGGCTTGATCAGTGATGACGAATCATGCATTGATTGTTGGAAAAGATGGAAGAGCCATGAAATTTACTACCATAATTATGATGAAGAAGAATGTGAAAACAAAACTCATGAAGAAGGACACGAGTTATGTAGTATCAAAACTCGTAAGGTACCGGTTTGCCAAATAAAAAGATACAATAAGATCAAATATTCGTTCAAAGATGAAGAATATGTTGCTATAAAAGCAGACGAATACGACGATCTTACAATCACAAGTGAAGAGGACTGCCGGTCTACCAGAAAACTTTCGGATGATGACTAAGGGGAATGGAATGGTAACGCGCACCGAGTGAGGAAGCTTAAGAACAGACCTAGCCTAAAGACTTTCGCTAGTAAACAAAAGTGCTATCCGGTAGACTAACCCGAATTGTTAATATGATTTTAACGAGTATGTCTTCCCAAACAATCCCACTTTTGGCGATACTCCGCTCCATACCATACGGCGTATTGATTGTCTGGACGTTATCAGTCTTTACTTTTTATGCACTTTAAAAACATTATTGTTAGATCTGGCAATACGGCGTATTCATGCACATGATATGGCGTATTCACTAAAACTGACCCGTATTATTCTCTTGTATTGATCAACATTTATTTAGTTAATTCTCATACTATTCCAATCCAGTTAGAATAAGCCATTACTCATTTTGATATTCTTAAGTTCAGGATGGACTTAGGGGTTGTAAAATTATCGTTAACATCATCCAGTTATAAGAATTCTATTAGATGTGTTAGTAATGATTTTGTACGTTGGCATAATAAATGTAGTAGTTTTACTGAAAATTATAAAGAAAGATAGTAGTACTGTTATTATTTGCATAAGACCTCAGCTCATCGATCAATCTCTTTGACGTGCTACCAATAATTCAGTAGAGAATATACAAAAATAATTCTTGGACAAAAGATGTCATGGTCGCTATGATCTATGGCACAAAGATCAGTTTTATGGCATATTATGTTGACAAACGTTCTCTAAACAAAAAGAGTAGCAAAATATTTAGAGGAAATTTAAGCAGTGCTTACCTTATCCGTTTTCAAATGTTTACCCAAATTTCACAAAATATGAGTGTGCCGGTGATGTAGCAGACTTTAGAACTTGCCTTGTTATATCTATTCGAGACCGCAGTGATAAGTACTATGGATTTAGATGGAATAACTTGTTTAAATTGGTAAATTTTAGGATTACACCCAAAACGCCTTTACATGTTGCTTATTAACTAACTACACTGGTTAGTTAACCCCCGTATAAACCCTTTGTTTACTCTCACTTTAAGAGTAAGATACCCATAGAACAACCCGTAGAGCCAATCATTTAGGAACTACACCAACTATTTGTTTCGTTACACATTTACACCTTAGCCTACCCTGTTAGATTAAGTTTATTTTACAGTTTTTAGTTGCTTAAAGTGTAAAGTTTGTATTTCCCGAGTCTTGTGTCAAATTTTTTTTTCTTTGGTACGGTTGGAAGAATTTGCACATCGCAAATAGGAATGTATATTTTAGTCAAAACTCATGTATTTTTACTACCATTGCAATTATTGCTACATCCGAAGAATGAAGAATTATCGAAGGAATTATCCGGAATTATTATGATCGTGAAGATGGTGAAACTACACCAAGTTTCGTAGTATAGTGTTAGCAAAAAAAATCGAAAAAATTAAAAAAATCGCAATAAAAAAGAGAAGGAAAGTTTGAAGATAATCATTTCGCAACTACCGAAGGAATTAACACGAAGGATCGATTATTTGTTGATGCAAATCGACGATGTAGAGTATTGTATAAAGTGGAAGATATCGCCACTTCCCTTGTAAAGTATGAGATGATTGGGAAGTTGACCGTTACGAGAACGCCAACTTAGGTTGTTGTTTTTGATCTATGATCAAGACGTTGTAAATAGTCGTGTCTTTATCATGGTAACGGTCGGAAAAAAAGTGTCTAGCAACTTGTATTTTAGACTTAATCTATTTGTTTCGTGATTTTTATTTAACAACAATTTATTTCCCGTTCTTAATCATTAACCATGGGTTTTACGCGAATGAGGATGTGATCGAGCATGTATGTCTATTCTGTCATTACGGCCATTTATGCATGTCTCAGCTGCCTTGTTGGTTTATTAATATTGGTAAAAGTTAGAAGATCGATACCCTATTTTACTCTACTAGTCCTACTCTTTCGCTTATTCGAGGTGGGAGTGAGCAATTACATGTGTCTATCCTGTAGTTACGGGTGTGTATGTGTGGTCATTGTCACCCTCCTGGAATATTGCTATCGATAAAGATTAGTTAGAGTAATCAACCCTAAGCCTTATCTTACAAACCTATATTTACCTTTATAAACTTGTTACTCCTTAGCTTTAGCGGTGGAGATGTGTATCATTGCCAAGCTTATGATAAAATACTCATCATGACCGAGCAATTGAGCGAACTAGTTACATGTTACCACATAGATTAGTTGAGTGATTTGAGTGTTTTCATCTTCCTATTTCGTGAGGTGTTTGGTTGTGTACTTGTAATGGATCAAATAAATGCTTTAACAGAAAATATCCTTAGGGATACATTTTTATAGACTTCTAAAGGCTACTTGAGGACAAGTAGGATTCAAGTGGGGGGATATATGATGACATCAAATAATGTCTATTTTATAGCATCATTTATCCCATGTAATTAACCCATTTTGTATAATTATTGCAAAGAATTATTACTTAATCGTTCATATTTGAGAATTGCAGTAATTATGGAGTACTTTGTGAAACTTGACTAAAAGGCACACATTCTGGAGCTTAAACAAAGATATTTTGAAGATTAGTATTCTGACTACCAATACGCCGTATCCATCAAGGAAGATACGGCGTATCTGTGCCTGCACTCACCAAAGACCACGAAGGACACAAGACCAATACGCCGTATCCAGGAAAGGCAATACGCCGTATTCAAGCTATATAGGAATAAAATATTTTGGAATATATCAAACGTGGTCCCTACTCCAATAAACTCCAATATGTTGTATCCAAGCCTTTGGATATGCCGTATCGACACCGACTCCAGGCCCTATAAATACAAAACTCAAAAACAAGTTTTAAGTGTGCTAAATCATATTCTCGATACCTAAACCAAAAATTCAATTTTCAGAGGATAAAAAGAGCAGAAGAGGTCTCGCAACGCATTCCAATCTATAGGAGACAACGTATAATTTCTTATACTTTTGTAATCGTTCAGTTTTTTGTATCATTCGTTAACTCGGTAAGTTTACCTTGGCTAAGCAATTACTCTTGTATTAATTATGATGTTTGAAGGCTAATACCTTCAGGTATTATCCATTATTATGAAGATCTGAATATTTGGTTTTATTTATATCTTAATTTCTTAATTTATCGTTGTATGCTTGTTTATGTTTATCAATTTATACTTGTTTATGTGCTTTTGTATGCAACCTATCATTCAACTAGATCTAGTGATACAGACCAAGTAATCAAGATGTCGGGATAGCTCTCCATATAGTGATTTATACATCTAGAATCATAGGATTACAAGTATTGTCCTTCTAAAATCGTGCTAAGGATACGCTTCTGGCTTAACTAGTTAACGGAAATTGCCTTTGGTTTATTAAACAAGTTGACTAGCAGGTGATCCTAGATAATTCAACAAATAACGTTCTGGTTTCATTGGATAGTTGGACAAGTGGACTACTAGAGTATAAATTACCAATAAGCAGTAAGTGGGTAAAGTCTCTATGAGCTAGGGTTTAACAAGATCACCATTACTTTAATCCCTAAGATAGATTATAATCAGCAAATAAGGATGCTTTATGCGGATACTTTAATTAGGACAGAATTAATGTGTCTAGGTCTTAGGATGAAGTCCTGCCTAAGTCAAAGAATGATATGCTACCTCGAGATAAGTAATCATTAAACTGAATTAACAAACCAACTTCTAATCAGATTAATGATGGCTAATACAATTTTTCGAATTATAAGCTTGAACCGATCTATTATCTTCTGTTAATTTGCTTTGCGGTGGGTTACAGTGTCTTGAATTGATTGCAATCACCAACCAAACCCATGCTAGTCTCTTAGGCTGAAAACCCCCTTTTACATGTTAGAATTAGGATTAGAACTAACATAGGATTAGCATAGTTTTGACTTAGATTAGAATTAATTAGATTAGTAAACCAAAATATTAATAGATTGAGAGATTTAACCTCGCTTCAAGTGTTCGACACCTTACTTACCACGAATATACCACCGACTGGGTACACTGCCCGTTAAAGTGTTGTTTTTGGCTAATTCGGTAAAATATAAATTTAAAACTTTAATCATAAAAATATACACCACACAATCATACATCAGGATGAGTTATGCACTATTGCAGGAGAGGTTTTAGAAGAGATGATAGAAAGAGAAGTGATGGATTATACTACCTTTGTATCGAATATGAGTGCCTTTGAAGGGTGATGTAAGAACCCTGATAATGGATGAAGCCCATAAGTCAAAGTACTCTGTACACCATGAGCTAATAAGATGTATTATGACATTAGAGATAGGTATTGGTGGTCAGGTATGAAGAAGGACATAGCTGAGTATGTTAGTAAGTGTTTTACTTGTTTAAAGGTTAAGGCTGAGCATCAAAGGCCATCTGGCTTGCTCCCGCAACCTGAGATTCCCGTATGGAAATTGGAAGGAATAGCTATGTACTTTATGACTAAGTTTCCTAGGACTAGTAGTGGGCATGACACAATCTAGGTCATTGTGGATCGGTTGACTAAGTCTGCTCATTTTCTACCTATGCGTGAGGATAATAAGATGGTTGATCCGCCAAAACTCACCTCTTAAAACCTATCTATAAATGATATAAATACACCAAGGGACGAATTCGCGCGAGAGCAATATAACCGGAAGCAGTATAGAGTGTTCCCGGGTCGTTATGTCCCAACGAGGCTAAAATGGAAAATCGCAAGACGATTGATGATTTGTGTTTGAATGTCACAGGGAATGATTAGGCACTAAAACTGATAAAAATAAGCAAAAGCACATAAAAATAGCAAAGAGAATAAGCTGGAACAAGAATAAAAACTAGGAATGACAAAAACACTTTAAAACTTTAAACTAAGGCACAAATAAGCTCAAATAAACTTAAGAAAAATCAAATGAGCTAACCTAACTCTAAATAAGCAAATACAAAAAGCAATTAAGCTAAATTAAACAAGATAAACACAACAGTACTAACAACAGTACTAACAGTTTTAACTACCAGTACTAACTTGGAGTTAGTACTGCTAGGCTAAAGTTAGTACTGTTAGCTTAAGGTTAGTACTGCTAGGCTAACAAGACTCAAAGAAATAATAAATAAGCAAACAAGCTAAAACAGAAGTTCACCTAACCTTAATAAGCACTTAGTAATAAGAATAAGCAACTAGAATAAACTAATATGATAAATGAGCTAGAAAACTAAAACTGATAAACTATTGAGAATACTTTAAAAAGGAAAATAAGTTTAAATAAGCAAAAGCAAAGGAAAATGGTTTTATCTACTCTAAAAGGCTAAGGAAATCTTAAACAAGCTGAAATAATAAGCTGATAAGCTAATAATGAACTACCAGTACTAACAGTATTAACTGACAGTACTAACTTAAAGTTAGTACTGCTAGGCTAAAGTTAGTACTGCTACCTTTGAAATCCAAGAAAATGAACTAGCAGTACTAACTTTGAGTTAGTACTGGTAGCTTTAAGTTAGTGCTGTTCCAAAAGTGAACTAGCAGTACTAACTTTAGGTTAGTACTGCTAGTTGAAAATACCCCTTAAAAATCATTTTTTCTTTCAAAGTACTAAGCAAAATAAGCACTAAACATACAGATAAAGCACAAATAAGCAGTTCTACAATCAATAAGAAAAAGAGAGAGACTTTAAGACCCACCCTTGCTCAAAACAGGGGTCAAACAAAAAGTCTACAAGCTCTAGCTTGTATTAAACAAGCTAGTGAGAGTCCATAAGCCCATCCAGAACTGGCTTATCATCCATGACATAAGCTGTGGTATATTTGAGAGTGATACTTATGATTTTCTCTTAACTACTTAACTTTTTATTTTCACTTAATGAAAACAGCCTATGAGTAAGCTGTGATGAGAACTTTTTGAACACAAAACAATATGATTAAGAAACTTAACACTGGTATTGTAATATTGACTTTAAAAACTTCAAACTTGCATTAATCTTGAAAGTGTTACAAAGATGAAAGTAAAAGCTGTAAATTACTTGAAACAAACTGAAAATAAGCTAAATTATTTTTAAGATTAAAAGCTAAAAACTAACATAATATATTTTCAAAGGCTTACAAAAAGCTCTATTTATAGCCGAAGTCTTCAACTTGCAGCTTGCTCTTCTTTGGAGAGCAAAAACGAAGTGTGCTTGTTGTGTGAGGTAAGTCCTAAAGCAAATCCCAGCCTTCAATCCCTTTTGTGCTTCTTTTGAAACAATCTTAGCCATCGAAAATGTTTTGGGAATGGTGAGGGATTGCCAACATGACATTTATACAACTGGGGGAAAATTTAGGGTGAATGAAATGATTTTTGCTAGGGAGATAAGTGGTTTTGCAGGGAAGAAATTAAGGGCACAACCAGTTTAACTGGGTTTATATAGGGGCGGAAAGAAACTTTATAGGGGAGTTGCGGCAGTTTGGTCCCCTCAAGTTGTATAACTTAAATGTAATCTCTACCCCGTTTAGCAACTTTGGTCACCTCCTTTCTTATAACTTTAATACAACTTTAGACGTTGGCAGTTTTTAGCCCCTCAAGATGTAATTTTCTTCACTTTATTGAATGACTTTTGACTTGCCCTTTCCACTCCGTGCTTGGATATGTTATTGTCTTGGTTTTCTTTTATTGTCTCTTATTTCTTGAATATCCGTTTCCCTGCACAATACAAATTGCAAACATACAAATACAATGTATTTTTGGTATGTTTTTTTTAGTCCATTTAGGCCGCTTAATATGAAAAATGTATGATATTAAATCACATATACAGTAGTTAGGTCTAGTTATAGCTTAATATAGATTTAGTCTTAATCTACATTTACTAGCTTAATTTAGCTGTTAAAGTCATTAAAATTCATAAAACACCAAAAACAGTAGCAGTTTTAAAGTTACTTTCAAAATTCTTGTTCTTACTTAAAGGTTAGAATTATAAGGTTGAAATAGGTTTGCTTATTAGTTGTTTTGATGATCAAGCAAAAGCTTAAGGTCCAAATAGAGCTAATTGAATTTTTTTTTAGCTTTAATTGGATAGTTGTCCTTTAAGTGTTTTTTGCTAAGTTAAGCATTTTCATTAACATTTTACGGATGCTTTAAGTTGTTCCTCCCTCCACTTTTTATTTCCTTCTTATTTCTAGATTAAGAGCCTCTCAAAACAACCTAGACAAGAACTCTTTTCCTTTTACATTTTGAGCTTAATTTGAGTTTATTAAAGCTATTTAGGTAAGAATAAGCCCAAACTCCTAGTTTTTGTGACAGCTTTTTGATAAGCTGTTATTGAGCTTATTAGTCAGTTTTAGCGTATGTCCCTTTTATTAAAATAGCTTATTTTTATGTCTTCTTTAAGTCCTAGTAATTAGTTTTTTCAAAAAAGTTAAAAAAAATAAAAAGTGCAAAAAGGGGTTGCCACCACACTCGAACCCACGACCTCTCAGTTATAGTACCAACATGTTAACCAATTTGCTACATTAGCTCATCCGTTATAGTTTCTTTCTTTTAAATACTTATAAACATTTTCATTTTCCTTTTTATTAAAAAGCCGTAGCTTAATATAAGCTCGTTTGGGAGCGTATTCCGTTTAAGCAAGATTTAGATTTTCTCTTTTCTGTGTTACTTGTTAGAGTTTAGGACTTTTCCTGAAATTTTCAGATTTTTCTATCTTTTATTTTATTTTTAATCATTTTTCGAAGGTTAAAATTTTATAAAAAATATAAAAAAGATTCAGAAAAATACAAAAAAATTGTTTTTAGTTTTATAAAAAATATCTTAAGGTTTACATCCAGTAAAATCATTTTCACACTTTTTAGATCTTAAATTTCATTTTTTTTGCTTTTATTTTAAATTTTAAAAATAGAATTTTAATAATAAAAATAGTTAAACATATTTTTCTTTGCTTTTATAATATTTTAGACTTTTCTAAGCTTAAAAATCATTTTTCCAAATTTTTAGAACTTAATTTGCTATTTTTTAGGATTTAATTAGATTAAATTAGTTTTTAATTCATATTAAATTCAAAAATAATAAAAAAAATGTTTTTCTTTTTCCTAAAATTTTCTTTTGTCCTATCTTAGGTTTAGAATTTTAGTTTACATTTTTAAGGGTTAAAATTAGTTACGTTGTTTATTTGTCGCGTTTTTAAATTGTTACCTCTATTAGTATAATTGTTTTATGATATTAATGTACAATTTTAATTGTTGTTTTTTTATTTAGTAGTAATTAATCATCAAAATCATCTATTTGCTATTCGAAAATCATAATACCGACTTAACGAGGATCAATTTCACTAGTCGTGTGGGAAACGACTCGGTGACAAGTATTGCCTGGTTTAAAAATTCGTATTATATATATATATTTATAATTTTGTTTAGAGTGAATTTTATCGTGAGGTAACTTGGGTAATTTTCTTAATTACTCTAGGATTTATAATTATTACTGTGACTATATTTTACGTGTATAAAACTCGCAATCATATTGTAAAATAGATTTGCAGGAATGTGCTGAAATTCTACTTCAAAGTTTACCTGACTCATATGACTAGGTCATCATCAACTTAACCAGTAATGTTCTTACGGATTGTCTAGTCTTCGATGATGTCCGCACCTCCAGTTCTGAAGAAAAAATAGGCGCAACAATAGGGAAGACAGGCAAGCCAGTTCAAGACAGGCGGAGGCCTTGGTGGTGACAAAAGGAAGGTCAATGGAACCTGACTCTAGTGGGAGTCACAATCATAGTAAATCTAAAAAAGGAAAGAAGAAGAATAAGTTTAAATGCCTCAAATGTGGGAAGTCGGGTCACTTTAAGAAAGATTGTCGGGGTTCAAATACCTCGAATCCTCAGGGAAACGTCGCTAGCACTTCTGATGATGGTAACGCTCTGTGTTGTGAAGCAGCGGTTGCAAATGAAGGCAGAAAGAGATTTGCAGATGTATGGTTGTTTGATACGGGAGCTACTTTTCATATGCCGCGAAGAAGAGAATGTTTTCATCAATATAAACCAATCTATAGAGGCGGATCTGTGTTACAGTTGCATGATCATGAACTAAAGAATCATTGGAATTGGAAGTGTTATTGTGCAGATGCATGTGGTACATTCAAACTATTCGGAACATACGACACATGGAGGCTATGAAAAAGACTCTATTATCTCTATGGACACTTGGATGAACTTTGTTGTAAGGTGGAAATACAAAACAAAGATCATGAAAGTTATAAAAAGGCGCGCTTAATACCTTATGAAAGAGGGAGAAAGGATGGCTGCAAACTATAATACCCAGCTAATGGGAGAGATTAAAAGAGGAGGCAAAAGCATCAATTGCTTCACATAGTCTAAGTCATAGAGTTGCATTTTCATGGCATAAGAAGCTTGGACATATGTCAGAACAAGGAATGAAGATTCTTGTGGAGAGGAAGCATAATTCCTGTCCTCAACAAAGGTTTACTTTACCTTTTTTCTGTGAGTATTGTTTTAACAGCAAGCAGACATCGTTTAAAATTTCAAGGCACAAATTATGAGAAGGTTACTGTCCTAGAATTGGTTCACTCTAGTGTATAGGCAGACACACATTCATCCCTTGAAATGAGCAAAATATTTTGTATCATTTATTGATTATTATTCATAGATATGTGGTTACCACAATTCAAGAAAAGTCTAATGTGTTATTAAAATAGTTTCAAAGTTTATAAAGCGCGGGTTAAACTTGATTCTGGAACAAAGATCAAGTGTTTAAGGACAGATAATGGAGGTAATATACAGGTGATGAATTTGATCTTTTTTGCAGGCAAGAAGGAATCAAAAGGCAGTTCACTATAGCATACACTCCTCAACAAAATGAAGTGGCAGAGCGGATGAACATAACCTTGTTAGAAAGAGCAAGAGCCATGTTGGCAACTGCAAGCTTAGAAAAATCATTCTGGGCAGAAGCAGTTGTTATGTGATAAATCGTTCACCTTCAACTGTAGTTGAGTTGAAGACATCGATGGATATGTGGACGGGAAAGCCGGTAAACTATTCAGACCTTCATATATTTGGAAGTCCTGTGTACGTGATGTACAATTCCCTAGAAACTACAAAACTGGATCCACAATCCAGAAAATGGTATTGTGTTTTTTGGGGTATGGCTGACGGATTAAGGGTACGCTTGTATGGACCCTATTATTGCCTACAAAAGATGTCGACAGCATAGAATGAAGTTCTTTATGGAAGACAAAGTTCAAGAGAATGAAGAAGGTGATAGAACTACAATGGAAACTACAACAATAAAGATGGAAAAGGAATTTCAGTCGAATGATTCTTCTAAAGCCGTACCACAGCACGAGGTGAATGAGACGGCTGAGTCTCAAGCTCCAACAACTCGTACTCTTGATCGTGAAAGAAGACGTCCAGGTTGGCAAGCAGATTATGTTATGGAGAGTAACGTTGCATATTGTCTTCTTACAGAGGAGGGAGAGCCGTCAACTCTTCAAGAAGCACTGAATAACCTGGATGCATCGTTCTGGAAGGAAGCTATGCAAGAAGAAATTAAAGCACTTCATAAGAACAAAACATGGGAACTAGTGCCACTACTAGGAGGTAGAAAACCCATTGGAAACAAATGGGTGTATAAGATCAAGAGAAACGGTGATGATCAAGTGGAGCGGTATCGTGCAAGATTGGTGGTTAAAGGATATGCTCAGAAAGAAGGAATCGACTTCAATGAAATTTTTTCTCCTGTGGTCCGAATGACAACTGTTCGGGTAGTTCTGGCAATGTGTGCTACGCATGATTTACATCTAAAGCAGCTAGATGTGAAAACTGCATTTCTTCATGGAAATCTTGAAGAAGAAATTTACATGCTCCAACCAGAAGGTTTTAAACAAAAAGGAAAAGAGAACTTGGTTTGCAGGTTAAACAAATCTCTGTACGGTTTAAAGCAGGCGCCACGGTGTTGGTACAAGAGATTTGATTCTTTCATCAGGAGCCTTGAATATAACAGACTACATGCAGACCTTTGTGCGTATTTCAAGAGGTTTAGAAATAATGATTTTATTATTTTGCTGTTATATGTTGACGACATGTTGGTAGCATGCCCCAACAAAGATCGTATCAATAAACTAAAGGCTCAACTACTGCTAGTGTGAATTTAGATATGAAAACCTTGGACCCGCAAACAAGATTCTAGGGATGCAAATTCACCGAGATAGAGTTAGTAGAAAATTTTAGCTGTCACAGAAAATTTATGTGAAGAAAATCTTGCAAAGGTTCAATATGCAAGATTGTAAGTCGATATCAACCCCGCTTCCTACTGATGTCAAGTTATCCTCCAATATGAGTCCTAGCAATGAAAAAGAGAGGATGGAGATGTCTCAAGTATCGTATGCATCAGCAGTGGGAAGTTTAATGTTCACGATGATTTGTACAAGACCAAACATTGCACATGTAGTGGGAGTAGTGAGTCGGTACATGGCGGAACCTGGTAGAGAGCATTAGGAAGCTATGAAGAGGATCCTTAGATACATCAAAGGAACCTCAGATGTTGCATTATGTTTTGGGGATTCGGATTTAATTGTCATAGAAATGTTGATTTCTGATTGACCAGTGCACCTTGACAGAAGTAAATCAACCACCGGGTATGTGTTTACACTTTCTGGTGGAACAGTAAGCTGGGTTTCAAAACTGCAGTCAGTAGTGGCGATGTTAACAACAGAAGCAGTAAAATGGTTCAGCTATCGCTCAAGCTAATAAAGAAGCATTATGGTTAAAGATGTTGTTGAGAAGAATCTTAGACACAAAGCAAAAGAAAATTTCTCTAGTTTTGTACTCTAGATTTGCCTTGTGTATCTATGCAAGGAATCCAGCATTATCCATTCCAAAGATAAAGCATATACAAGTTCAGTATCACTTCGTTCATGAGAAAGTGGAAGAAGGAACCGTAGATATGCAGAAGATTCATACTGACGATAACGTGACAAATTACCTAACGAAAGCAATCAATGGTGACAAGTTTAAATGGTGTCGATCCTCATGCGGCCTAGTGGAAACGTAAGCAACGTGAAAGTGCAAGGAAGGATAATGGTGTAAAGATCGATTTAGCTTCAATCGAATCTTCAAGTGGGAGATTGTTAAAATAATAAAGAGCAAGGAATCTAACTTCCTAAATGGAATGGTTGGTGGCTCTTTGAAAGTTTGGTAGAAGTTGAATGGGTAAACGGTGCATAATGAAGCAACAACTACTAGTCTTTTAGAATGTAGTATTTTACTAACACTATAAAAGGAAGCATCATGCAACTCATATTAATCATCCCATCTTAAACACAAACACAAAGTGTTTAGTGTATTCTTTCTTTCTCCTAAGTATTTGAGTTTATTAGAGAGTTTATATTATTTCCTAGTTATAAGAGATAGGTATTAATCCTTGTAACTAGAGAAGGTGTAACTCCTAATTTTCATCATAGTGAAACGTATCTTTCCTTGCCCGTGGTTTTTACCCTATTGGGGTTTTCCACGTTAAATTCGTGTGTCATCTTTTATCACATTTCATATTTTACTTATGGTTTTGCTTCAGTCCGGTGTCACTTTTCTCAACACCTCTCGAACCACATACCCTTGGTATCAATCAAATAAAAGAAAAATCATTGCATCAGTAAAATTGATTAGACTTGTTTAATAGAAACATTAAAAAATCATCAGTAAGGTCATAAAACATATTGTCCAAAAGCAAGGTCATTCATGGTGAAAATTCTAGCTTAGGATAAATAAAATGCAACCATTTAGATATATCTATGAATGTTTGAGAGATATGGAGAATACTCATATCGACAAATGTCAAAGTTAATTTGAGGGGCAATTTCGACCTATTTACTTATACATGGATCAATTAGTCTTTTTAATCTTAAACTGCTCAAAATCAAAAGATTTAACTATAAGGAAATAGGTCGAACGACTTAAACTGGTTATAAGCAACCCACCCACTCATGTCGCTACCTCTTCAAGTTATTGTAGCTCACTTGCTAATGTCGATTTAGTTTATTATTATTTCAAAGATATAACATTCCACAATAAGATAAAAGCTTGATGACAAGACATATGTCCAAATTTTTTATGTATGGAAGGTTTTGTTTCAGAAGGAAGAATATGATTAAAAGAAGAAAGTACACTATTTTCTAATTATATTTTTCAAAAAGGTCCTAGATCTTTGCTGACCTTAAAAAGCAAATTTGTTTTTACATGAGGATCATCAAGGCGATTTTTGTCCACTGCATAACTTTCGCTGATAATGCTTCATTGTAATTTTCCTATGGCAGAACAACCAAGTAAGATAAAACGCAAAAGATATCACTTTCGTAAACACTGTCATTTTTTGCAACATATCCACTCGTCAATTACAAAGTATAAAGTGTCTACCCTTCAAATAACGGATACTTGTATTGTCTTTAGATAAGGAACATCATCAAAAAATTTACTTATGGTTATCCAAATTTTAGTTGTTCCCGAAACAATTTGGAATTACCTCGTTATGACGGACAAGAATTTCATCATATACAGAAGCAGCAGACAGTATATTAAGGAAAACCTGAAAGAAAAATGATCTACTATAAGAATCACAACTTAAAGATGATTGAAAGATAGAGCTAAAATAGAGGTGGAAATGTGGCAGTTCAGGTACTAGTCACAACATGTCAAGTGGAAAAGTGGCAATTCAACTTAAGTGACATGTTGTGACAAACATGTCACACCATGTCAAGTTGGGTTGATTGGAAAGGATTTTTAGGTCCCTAGTGACAAACTTAGGCATTTTATAATTAATGGCTCATTATTAATAGGCCCTTTTAAACAAAACAGCCCACCTAATTAAAACCCATGCTTAAACAGGGCTGATACATTGAGCCCATTAAGGTTTATTCAAAATCTTTACCGTTAAACCTTAAAAATGTTCACAGATAAAAGTACCCTTAAAATACATTTTACAGTTAACAGTTTTAACGGTCTTGAACTCAAATCCAATAGGGAACTTAACCGATTATATAATGCACCAATTATTAGGTATAGACTTTTATTTGATCAAATGGTGTTCTAAATATGTTGTTTTTCTATGTGCACATAAATTGTTTGTTAAAAGTCCTGAACCAGAATACACTTATTTCTAAGATGAGACATTGACTCAGATATACACGGTGGTACCTCGTGAACCCGATACGAGTGAGTGAGGGTACCTTGTGAGCCTTGAGAATTTGATTGCTGTTTTGACTTTGTGATATGATACTGACGGCACATATAACCTCTTTCACTTCGGTGATCATGCTTGCTCAGTTGTGCCACTGAACAAGCTAAAAAATTGTAACTAACTATCTTTTGAATTACTTGTTAAGTTGTTACTATTCTGTTGAGCTTATATCTGCTTATTTTGACCTAATACGATTTGTAAAATTTAAGAACATGACTTAATGTTTTGGCAATTATTATAAATTTCAAAACACGCTTAATGATGTCAATGTTGCGTTTCAATGAACTTGGTAATTTTAACGTTTAAAGGTTTTTAGGGTAATCAGTTGTTATAAGGTTATTGACATGGAAGTATCGAATATTGATATTAGGTTATTCATTTTTTGTCTTAGTTTAGATTTTGCTTCTGGCTAAGGACTTAGGGTGCTAGGGTTTTAAGCATTAATTATACGACAAGTATAATAGGGTTCTCGAGTTTTAAACCAATTGTTGATTTGGTGAACCATGAAAATCATAAACTGTTAAACCGTTTTGTATTTTACTAAAAAAATCTCAATAACAAGTTTGTTTATAGTTAAAAGAGACCTAAATACTCCAAAATCAGGAAATATGTTAAAGTTCTATTTGAATTACAGTAAGTATTATGATACGCACAAAAATCAACGATGTAAAGTATTGTAAAAAGTGGCCGATATCACCACTTATTTTGTAAAAGTATGTAAAGTTCGGGATGTAAGGGAAGTTGACCGTTATGGGAACGCCAACTTAGGTTGTCATTGTCATCTATGATCGAGACGTTTGTTTATAAGTTCGAGTCTTTGTCATGGAACGGTCGGGGAAAGTTACTAGCAACCGCACCTTATTTGTTGGCTTTAATCTATTTGTTTGTTTATTTTATTTAACAACAATTTTACTTCCCTTTCCTGATAACTAACCTTAGGATCTACTCGAATGAGGATGTGTACGAGCATGGATGTCTATTCCGTCGATACGGCCATGTATTCATGTCTCAGCTGCCTTGTTTGACGACGACCTCTGGTGAAAGTCAGAAGCTCCACACCCTATATCATTCTTCATCTTAATAAGAATGATTAAAAACCCGAGCCTTCTAATAAATACCCAATTTACCTTTTGACTTGTTACTCCTTAGCTTTAGAGGTGGAGATGTGTATCCTTGCCAAGCCTATGATACAAAGCTAATCACGACTGAGCAAATGAGCGTACCACTAAAATGATACACCCTAGATTAGTTGAGTGATCTGAGTGATTTCATTTCCATATTTCGTGAGGAGCTTGGTTTTGTACAGGTGATCCGAACATGAAAGAAATGCTTAACGGAAAAATCCTTAACCTCGGTTAGGATACATTTTCAAAATCTTTCTAAAGTCTACTTGAGGACAAATAGGATTCAAGTGGGGGGATATTTGCATCATCAAATAACGTCATACTTTACTATCATTTATCCGACGTATTTTACCCACTTTTATATAATTATTGCAAGATATTGGTACTTAATTGCTTAAAGTTTATTATTGCAGTAATTATGGAGTCACTTGTGAAGAAGAAGCAAAAGGGCGCAATTCTAGAGCTTAAACGAAGACATTTGAAGAATACTATTTTCTGCACCTATACGCCGTATCCAGCAATGAAGATACGGCGTATCAGCGCCAACTCAGCACAAGAAATGCGTAATGATCAATTCCTTATACGGTGTATCCACTACAACCAATATGTTGTATGCACAGCTGTTCATCAGTCAAAGATACACATTTAATATGATTGATGTAATTATCTTAATTGATTTGATCTTATCGCGGACTCCAAGGAAATTAACCCCTATACGCCGTATCCACTTATCCCCATACGGCGTATCTAGGCATATTTCAGACACTATAAATACAAGACTCAAAAACAAGTTTTAGGGTGAAATATCACATTCTTTGTATAGTATACAACTAAAGTCAAATTTCTCAAGCCAAGAAGAGCAGCCAAGGTCGAGCACTACTCCTAATTCCATAGAAGACATCGTGTAATTCTTACTTTCTTGATCATTTGATTTTTAATTGTTTGATCACGTTTGTAATAATGATAATGATTGTGGGCTAATACCCTCGGGAATTAGCCATGTTAATGAATATTATAATGTTTGGTTTGTTTTAATCCGGCTTTGCTTAATTTATCGTTGTTGTTTAATTATGTTTATCGCCTTATACCTGTTTATGTGCTTGTACATGCGACCTATCATTCAACTGGGTCTATGGAGACGTAACTAGTAACCTAGATGCCGGGATGGCTCTCCATGTTGTATTCTATATGCCCGGACCAATAGGATCACAAATGACACCTTATCATTACTCTTTGATTATGAGCTTAGTTGACCGGTAGGTGACCCAATAATTGTTCAACCAGTATTGTTCATTTATTAATTGGTATTGATTTTGGTGGTGGACTACCGGTGTATAAAACAACATCAAGCAATAAGTGGGTAAAGTCCCGATGGGCTAGGGTATTAACAGGATCACCACTGCTTTAATTCCTTATGGTAGATTATAATTAAACTATAGTATTCTTTATGCGGATGCGTTAATCGCGACAGGATTGTTCGTGTCTAGGTATTAGGAAGAAGTACCGCCTAAGTCTTAAGAATGATATGCCGCCTCGAGATAAGCAGCCATTGCACTAATTAATCAAACCAACATTTAATCAGATTTAACATGGTTAATACAGTTTTCTATTATTTGGCTCGTTCCGCTCTTTTGTCTTGTGATTATTTGCTTTAGTGTGTATTGTGCTTAGAATTGATATTTGTCACCATAAACCTGTGTCAGTCTCTCAGGCTAAAAACCCCCCCTTTTACCACTAGTAATATGGATGCATAGGTACCAGTAATTAGGACTAATCATTATAGATAAAAATACTAATAGAAAAATAGGTTAACTCTCACTCTTAGTGTTCGACACCCTACTTACCGCGAAGCTACATCTTGACCGGGTACTCTGCTCATTAAAGTGTTGTCTTTAGGTTAGTCGGCTAAATATAAATGTAAAACCTGATAATTATAAATAACACCTATACAACGACACATCAAAAACCTAACCCAGTTGACTGATGATCCCAAGATCTGGGTTCAATAGGACAACCTAATCATAGAAATGAAGGGTCTAAAGCATACCCCCATCCAACCCAACCCCCCCCTTAAGTCACTGTAATATGGGGTTTGTTACTTAAAAATTTAACATCCTAGTCCTTCCTATAACATATGTGACTTGTTCAGGTTAAACATATGGCTTTAATGATTCAGGATGAAATCACAAATAATTCAAGATGAAATTGCAAAACATATGTTTTTAATAATTCATGATGAAATCACCTATGTGAGAGAGAAGTGAGGTCGCTTCAAAGAGAATTATGGGGTGCGCAATTCCTAAGAGCTCTTGCAGAACCAGGCTAGTGTTCATGACCATAACGAGTACGACTATGAGGTCTTGACAAAGTCAGGGAGAGTCTTGTGTGAGTGTGTATTGTCGTCTACGTAAACAGATGTTGAGTTCAAGGACATCACGTCTACTTAGATCTAGGAGACTAAGTGCATCTCACAAGGGAAGGTTCAAAGGGTCACACCTACCTATCCTATGCAGGACTCAACCGCAGAAATTTCACCGAAACTTTCGTGTGTTTTTGACTGATTTTCATTCATGTGGGGGATTTTTGGAAAAATAGTATATGTTATATATATTTATGTCAAAAATAGAGATAATATGAATGAGATATCGTGTCTCAAAGTGGGCACGTGAGAACAAAAATCTGGAAATCTATTTTAGATACATACTATTTATTTATACCAAACCAAACTCACCTATATAGATATATTATTTAAACTTATCAAATAAGTTTGTACATAAATATTTCTGTGTTCATAAAAGATATACAAATCTTTTTTTGTTAAAAAAAGATTTGCTTAAGTTAGGCAGTTATTTATCTTGAAAAACAAGACAACGTTTTCACTATAAATAGAGGCCTAGTCTCATTTGTTTTAGACACAAATAATATGCTGCTCATTAAAAAAACCAGTTCTGCATCCTTTTCGATCAAAAATATACGACTGCTTCCGTGATTTTTCAGGCAAGTTTCTCAGGTCCGGCTGTACAACAGCTTTGGATGTTGTACCCTGGGAAACAGACGGCGAATCTGTTTTAAGAGAATCGTGTTAAACACGAGCCTCGTTCCACGACCATTTACTGCTTTTATTTACTTATGGTTATATAGTGTCTGTCTTCTACTTCTACCCCTTTCTGCCTGTTATTTAATTTTCTGTTATTTAATTTATTTGTTATTATAATTTGATTTTATTAATAAAAGTGTAACGGTTTCCCAACTTGTCAAATATCACTATGTGCCCAAAAACTGAAAAAGAATAAGAAACATGACATGCTTTATAGGTATGGCAATCGAGTCGTATTCTGGTTGAGCTGTTTGGGTTCGTGCGATGGCAAGTTATTATGGCCTCTACCCAAACATGACCTATTTATTAATCAGGGTAAAGAAACTCAACCCTAGCTTAGACTTGCATAACACGTGTAACCCGTTTAACCTAAGTAAACAGATCAAACAGTGAATAAAATTTGTGTAATTTATTTTCAAAAATGATATAAGTATCTAAAAAATGATAAACATAACATACATATAACTATACAACAATTTCAATGATATAAGAGTTATAATCGTAATTCACTCATATTAAGCATACACCCACCTACATAACAAATACATTTAATCTGATCTAACATAAATTCAAAGTTATAAATTTTATTTTTAGATGCTTATATATACTTAAACGGGTTTACGGGTTGACATGTTTAATACTTACTCAACCCAAACACGACCTTTTATTAAACGGATTAGACATGTTGACCTGAGCCAAACCTGTTTATCCTCAACCCAAACATGTTTAACTTCTTGTCGGGTTCGTTTCATTTATCGTGTCGTGTCAAAAATTATAGAAACTAGAAGGGGGGTTGAACAGTTTTTACCATTTTAAATTAAAACTTAAATTACCAACTTATGTGAACTCAAGAGATATACACAAGTGTATATGATAGCGATGCAATAAGTAAATAAGTAATCTACGAAATATGAACAAGTAAAGATAAGAAAGATCAAACCGATGACACAATGGTTTATAGTGGTTCGGCTACGAAGCTCCTCTTCGCCCTACTCCACTCCCCAAGTACCCAACTTGAGAGTTATCTTCACTATGTCAACAAGCTTCCCTTAGGCGGAGAAAACCGTAACAGTACTCTTTTCTTTTTACGGTAACTAAGCTAAAATACCGAGTTTCTACATTCGAAGATAGAACCAATCTAACACATATGTATTTTCGAGGCCTCAAATCTAAACCTATCTAACAAATTATGAGTACACACAACATACAACACAATATATACAAGATGAATGATTATCACAAACTTGATGACATAACTAAACTATTAACACTTGAAGCTTGACGTCTTCTCGAGTGTTCTTCACTAAAGAGTGGAATGAGTTGATCACTTGTAATGGATTATGTAACAAGTATAATGATCAAAGAATATAAAAGATAAAAGATAAATGTGAAAATATTTGTCAAGGGTTGTTTAAAATGAAAGTTTAAGGTTGCTATTTATAGGCAAGCCTTTGAAATTCAAATATTGTGCCGTGTGACCCACGGATCCACCTATTTCTGGATCCGTCCTATGTATTTGGTGTATCCTTTGGTGGCGTTAGGACAACTATTTGTCATTTTATGATTAACTCTAAATCTATACAAAATATTGTTTTTTACTTATTAAAACTAGTTTAATATATTCTTCTAGAACAAATATTTCGTATCACCAATAAGGAAAGATTTTCTAGATTCAGGAAGATTTGGAAAGATTGTTTCCACTTATGGTTAATCTTATTTTGTCTTACATGTTTAGTATAACTAGCTTATAATTAATCATGTGTTAACTTAAATCATTTGATTGCAAATAATAATATTTTTCTTTGATCATTAACTATGTTTAATAATGCCATATTCATACCTTAAGTGATTTGTCATCGTCAAGTAAACTTTAGACTAAATAACATGTTTACGTAAACTTTTACGTAGTATGTCATTATATTTGTTATTATCAAAACATGAAGATCGTTAAATATAAATATTGTTTTTGCCCGAATATTTGTATTAACAATCTCCCCCTTTTTAATGATGACAAAATATAAACTCATGCTTATTAAAAGTTACTAAATAAGTATTTAGTAGATGAGTTTACATATCTTCTCCCCCTTTTTGTCAAAGCAAAAAGTGTTGTAGAGGCGGTCCTTGCAAGTCTTGTTTTTTACGAATGCTAAGTAACTTGGTGACGAATGCAAAGTAAAAAAAATAATGACTAAGTTGCAAGTTCTCCCCCTTGATGTATGCTCCCCCTTGCTTGGAGCACCAAAGAATCGAGCTATGGATGTGTGCTACAAAACAAAGTTAGTAGACATGCAAATATATATATATATATATATATATATATATATATATATATATATATATATATATATA